>WJQU01001792.1:0-25000 GCA_029228625.1 Pseudolycoriella hygida | reverse complement strand
TGAAATGGTTTGCATATGTCGTTTTTATGATGTAGGGTGCTCTGCCCCCCTAAACCCCCGCGCCTGCGGCGAGCTACAATACGTCCTGCAGGCGTCCGTACAAGCATGGAGCTCTGCCCCGAATCCCGCTAGGGGCTCCGCCCCTTAGACCCCGCAAGGGCGCGATACACCCTTAACCCCCCATCGCGGGGGCTGCCGCCACTCGACCCCGCTTTTTTTCCTTTAATGTTCAGGCCTGCGGCGCGGCGCCTTGCTTGTTATAATCCGGAATCTGGATATTTGGTCATCAGGATTATCCGGGGGTTATTTCGTCCGGGGGTTATTTTGTCCGGGGTTTTTTTGTCCAGGGGTCGTTTTGTCCGGATGCCCTATAAACAATGTAAAGTTTTATATGCTGTGTGTGTGTGTTTTAGACGATTGATTTTAGGCTTCATTCCTCCTCAAAGTTGAAAATAAAAAAGTGGATGACCTGGGAACCACATTTTCCGGTTAAACCGTTCCTTTCACAATGTTTTTTGTATGAGGATAGGGTTTTTCCTGAAAAATGTTTCACAACTCTCGCACCTTTGTACGCTTTAGGAGATTGACTCAATTCCCAGGTAATATACCAAATTCATTGCATGGAATTGAACTTAGGCAACTTCGCGAGTTGCTGACCGTAACTCCGGTGACCGGTGAAGAAAGCCAAAGTTAAATCGCCTTGGTGTTTCTTCGCATTTCGGCGATTTTTTTGTCGTTTCTTCATAATTTGGCGAAAAATGAGGAATCACCAATAAAAATCGCCAAAGTGTGAAATGTGTCTTTGGTATGCTTCACGGGTATTAGACTGAAAAGGTACCCAAACAACTATTTTTTGCTTGTGTGATTGCCATAATCATCGACTACAAACGATATTCGTCGAAAAATATTCTCTTATTGAGTCAAAATAACATTCTCTATTCATCAGACATACGAGGAAGCAGTGACGTCACTAATTGCAAATCTTGGACGAATGAGTTACAAACAACTCCCCCTTAGACTATACCAAGTAAGTGAAACCTGAGAATTCCCTGGATATCACAATAACAATTTTCGAAGATAGGAAACAAATTCCGCGAAGAACAACGACCGAAGCACGGACTGTTGCGAAGTAAAGAATTTCTGATGAAGGACAGTTACTCCTTCGACATTGACCGTTCGAGCGCTCTGAAAACTTATGAAGAATTTTCCCAAATTTACAAAGAATTGTTTCAAGCAATTGGAGTAACAGTTACAGCTGGTAATTTTGACAACATTCGAACAACTGCAACGCAATCATTTCGTTAAATTTAAGTTGAAGCAAATGCTGGAAACATAGGCGGATCATTGTCCCATGAATATCAAATTGCAGCCGAAATCGGAGAAGATGAAATTGTGAAATGTCCATCATGCGCTTGGTCATCAAATTTGGAACTCTCCGGTGATATTACGACATGCCCAAAATGCCAGTCTCAAATAGAACGAAATCGAAGCATCGAAGTCGCACATACCTTCGTGTTAGATGATAAATATTCCAAGCCATTGCGAGCTACGTTCCAACCAGCGAATGGCAAGCCATCCGAATTGATGATGGGATGCTATGGAATAGGCATAACGAGACTAATAGCTGCGTCCGTCGAAACGTTGTCAACGGAGAATGAGATCCGGTGGCCATTTGCTTTGGCACCATTTTCTATTCTAATCATTCCACCCAAGGGTGGCAGTCATGAAGAGGCATCTGCAGCACATTTAACGAATGTTGTGTACGGCGAACTGTGCAAGACGGTTGAATTGAGCGACGACATCGTCGTTGATGATAGACTTGGACTTACCATCGGAAAAAGACTCTTAGAAGCGAGAAAGTAAATAAAACTTTTTTATCGTTTTGCTGGAACTAATTTCTTTGTTTCTTTCAGAATGGGATACCCAATGATAATTGTCATCGGCAAAGAAGCGGCTGGCGACGATGGCAAATATGAGATACATTTCACAGACTCAAATGTTGTGCTTCATCTTCGACTGAATGATTTGCTTAATGAAGTCAATAAAAAACTGAAATTGCATTGTTTTCGCTGAGCTTCGACAATGTCAAGTCTGTAGATTCTTGTAAGTAAATAAATTTTGTTTGTAATTTTTAAAAGAGGAATTCGTGAAATGTAGGAAGCTAAGGGATTTTCTTTTATGATATCGTTGACGCTATCCGACTTTCCAAGTGAAAACCTCCAAAAGGTCACTTTTTAAAACAAAATTCCTGAGTAATTTCTTTGATTGCTTGGTGGATAAAAATCCCCATGGTTAAGGACCCTTCCACAAACGGGCACTTCTTCTCCCCCCCCCCCTAACGGTCCTGCGAATCCCCTTTTTAAAAATGTCTATTTGGAAAGGAAGTACAGAATACGATTGTTGGATTCGATGGTTCCTGGAAAATAACAATTCTCGGAGGATGTCGATTTCTGCTCTCAAACTAACAAAACTAAAGCCAAAGCCTCACAAGCAAAATTGTTTATATTCTAAATCATAACAACATTCCTAAGTCTCTGATTTAACTCGACTATTACAATGTGTTTCACTATAATTGTCACCAATGTCATAAATGCGGACGATCTGCGAGAACTGTTAGTTAGTATAGAAAGGACTTGAGTCACTGACAGGAAGTAATAGCCATTAACAAGCAGCAATCGAAGTGATGCCGAATCACTTGCGTTCGAACTCCAAATGACCAGTGGGATCATAAAAAATTTTGCTACTTTCGCTAGTGTCATTGCTTTTACAAAATGTATGGTACTCAAGTCGTGTGATGATCCATTGGTTGCTTTAGTCCATAGTTGAAGCATTAGAACCAGGAGGATGTAATCTAAAAGGAAAGTTAATTCAAAATTCACAATAAATTTGTCTAAGGATCTATTGCTTACCGAGGGAAGTCAGTAGAAATGAAAAATAAAATTCTTTCTCAGAAGCAAATTCACCAACATCGAATGGCTTGGGAGCATCTATCCACACATAGTACGACTCAAACAGTAGCTGAACTACAAGGATCTTAGCGTAAATCTAGGAAGATGATATGAGAAAATGAGATATTCTTAAGAGCACGTCGCAAAAATGTGAACTGTCAAATTTGCGATGTTTTCTTAGAATAGAATCGCGCGTAAATCACAAATCACTCAAAATTATAGCTCGTGTACTGTGATAGGATGACTCTTACACAAATGATAGATGAATCAGAATCGAAAAAGTTTGAGTATCAAGATCAAGGTACAAATCTGCTCTGAAATAACATCGCAAACGAACTTGAAATGCGACGAATTATAAGGGCAACTTTCGACCGTCAAACTAAACTTTCGGAAGTTTTGGAATTGCTCTGAATATAAGCATTCGATGTGTTGGAATGAAGTTTACGGCGCTAGCGACATTGATATCATGATCGATGCCTTTAATAATCACATTTTAAATCTCCTTGATACCCACGCGCCACTGCTGTCGATACGTAATAGCAGCTCCCTACTGTCTTCTGAACCATGGTTCACCGAGGATATACACCGTGCAATCATAGAAAGGGATATAGCTAAACGAGCATACATGCGTCGTGAAGCCACTAAAGAACATTACCACAAACGAAGAAATGTAGCTACCAACTTAATCAATAAACGGAAATACGGTTATGTGTACCCTAAACTCGATGTTAGGTTGGAATCAGACTATTTGGAGAAATCTTCGTGATATTAAACCTAGTTTTACGGCTGATGAGTACAATGAGTATCCATATGTCGCCTAGCTCCCCGCTCCCCCGAAACCTTTGCGTAGAATTTCCCAAGGATCGATGGATGGGTCTTCTTGTAATAGTGTCACACAGTCGCTAGGGCAATATATTTTATTAGATCTAATGCCACGGGCCTTGATAGTGTGCCACTAATTTTTGTAAAGATGGTCCTGCCCTTCATTGCATCGGTTCTTACGCACGTTTTTTTTTTGCGTTGACTTCATCAACGTTTCCGCGAATTTGAAAGCTGTCTAAGATTCTACCTATTCACAAGAAGACCAATTTACGTGGTCTCGACGATTTCCGCCCAATCTGTATCCTGCCCTGTCTGTCAAAAGCCTTTGAGACCCTAGCTGAGGAGCAAGTAGTAACTTACTTGGGTGCAAATAATCTTCTTGATGTGTTTCAGTCGGGCTTCACAGCTAAACATAGCAGTAGCACTGCTCTTCTCCATATTGCTGATGAAGTAAGGAAGGGATTCGACAAAAAGTATCTTACCATTCTCATCTTGTTGGACTTCACTAAGGCATTCGATACAATCAGATATGATATCTTGACTATCAAGTTTGGCAGTAAATTTATATTCTCGTCCTCAGCCATTTCATGAATTGACAATTATCTCTCTGATCGTCGACAATCAGTAGCGATTGATGAGTATGTTTCGAAGCCTTTACAGAATGGGTTAGGTATTCCGCAGGGTTCGGTTCTAGGTCCGTTTCTGTTTTCCCTATTCATAAATGATCTACCAAATAGCCTGAGGAGTTTAATGCATCACATGTTTGCTGATGATGTTCAGCTGTTCAAGCATTTCAAGGAGGATGCCGTCGTCGATTCAATTCGTGAACTCAATGATGATCTTCGATCTGTGCCGATGGGCACGAGAAAATTCGCTGATTTTGAACCCTGGTAAGTCCCAAGCGATTTTGTTTTCTGAACGTCCTGTGAACACTGAAGTCCCTCCTATTGTATTGTACAACGATATTGTTTCCTACACCTCAACTGTACTACACCTTGGATTAGTTTTCGATGAGAGTATGCTCTTTGCGTCGCAGTGAAAAGATCTATGCTCTAAAGTCTTCGCCCGGCTGCGTAGTCTCAGGCCGAATAGCTACATTTTCCAACTAAAACGAAGCTTCTATTGGTAAAATCACTTATTATACCGTTATACCGTTAAGCGTTTGCTGCCTGTACAAGATTTGTCTATGGTCTACGACGGTACGACAGTACGCGGGAGTACGACTGTCGTATTTTGAGTTGCACGATTACGTGCGAAAGGGGCAATTCGTGGTCATTGGTGTAACACACTTTTAGCCAACTCAATTTTCCATACATTTTTGGACCCCTTATCATGCGTAAGACTAAGAAGCAAATGTTAGGACATCAGTCAACTGAGGGGTAATTGTAGTTGCGGCTCAATGTGCTCCCAGGCCTGACAGGAGGCAAATATGAGTGAAAATTCTGTGAGGAAATACATTTTTTGGGCATATTTCACTTATATGGCGCAAACACCCCGGGACAAATGATGCTGTTTCCGAAACCTGGGACCCTAACGCTTCACACCGTACATTCGGTAATGAAGGCGACCTCTGGGATCATTTTTTCAACTTTGAAGAGCTCTAACTCTCACTTCAAGTAACTTTTTGCGGTGTTTTCAATTTTGAACGGTTCGCCCCTATAATGTATACAATTGGTGCAAATTTCACTGATATTCGATGATTCGTTGGGAAATGGTTTGAGAAAAACGTTTTTCACGACTTTTCTGCAGAGGTACCTTCGAGGCTCTATAGTGTCCATAAAATATTTTTTTGATTCCATGATTTTCTCGCAAAGGTCCAAGAAATCGAATAACACCAATCTCTGGGGGATCTGAGAGGGCATGTATTTGACTCTCATACAATTTGGACGAAGAATTGCCGAATTCGCTCTTAAATAGCGGCAATTTTGAATTTTTGAAAAGGTCGAAAAATCTCACACGAACTAACAGTGCCATGGCGTAGATTGTTTACACCCCCTTCCATCTGGATGGTAATTTGTTGACTTTCTTCAAGAGCAAATTATCATTTTGAAATCTTCTTATAACCGCTCTAAACGCACTTCACGAAAAGGAAATCTGGTATAAGACGCGCTAGTTAGCCCTTACAAATGTTTCTGCACGAAGGTTGCTTGTGACTTGATTTTATTCGATTTCTCTAATTTCCACATTAAGAAAAGTCAAGAGCATACTTTCATCTCCATTCTTTTCCTTTACTATACGTATACATAAAGATGAATTAATAAATTGAACTTTTGTGGCAACTCATACACCCTGTCAGTATTCGGAGATGTTAGAAAAGTAACACTACAGTGAAAATAATAATTAAGAAAGCAAGGTGAGGTTCATTTTTACTATATCTTGATGGCTTTCTAAGGTTTTCAACGCCGGGTTTTGTAAGGGAGTCAATTTCTTTGGGTAGGTTTATAGATTTATCAGGTTAGGACGACCGTTTCCGGACTCGAAACACAGATCTATTAATCCTTTGTTTCATCCTGCTCATCATGTAAATCATTTGAACCTCCCAGTTCCCACTAGGAACCTGTTTAAAGCAACAGGTCCTAGTTTTTGGATCTCTGAAGGTGAAACCACACGAGCACCCAGTATTCTGCTTCTCAGAGTATAGTACTTCGGACATTCACTGATTAGGTGTACGCCCGTTTCTTCCTCTAAGTCGCAATTGTAATTTGGATCGTTTCCGATCTTCATCCTCGCCAAGTGCTTGTTCAAGCCACAGTGCCCCGTAATAGCTCCTACTATGCTCCTTATGCTATTGCGTGTCATGCCATCCAGCTCCTTGGCCCACCTTTCGTCAGGCACCGGAAAGAAGAGCTTCCTCCATCGTATGCGCTCCAACGTTTTGCGGATTGCGTTCGTACCCAGTCTCTTATCTCTCTAACACACAGGGAGTGTGGGATTGGGATGAAGGGCTCTAGGTCGACAGTAACGGTTGATGAGCCCTGTCTGGCCACTTCATCTGCCCTCTCATTGCCTGGGACCCAAGCCACTGTGATCTGATTATTCATTCCCAGTTTATTTAAAGTCGCCCTTAGCTCACCAACTAATTTAGACGTCGGTCGTGACATGTGACGCTAGCTAATTTTCCCATGTGGAAGCTATAACCATTCTCCGGGTCTTGCGTAAAAACTCTGGCTCCCGTTCCCTGCTCAGTCTTCGATACATCAGTGAAGCCTACCTGTGCCCCATCTGGAAGGCCAACCGGCCAGTTTCCCAGCCAGTCACTCCTGTCCTGTATGATGTTTGGTAGGATCTCTGGGCATTCGGAAGACCTGACTATTTATCGTTTGTCTGATTCTTCCGTGGCCGAGTGGAAGCTCCTCATCCAGAGATCATTTTGCGTGAGCCTGTCTGCCGTGGCAAAGTCCTTCGCTTTTATGGTCATCTCAATTTGGGGTAACGCAATAAGCGCTTCCATAGCCGCGGTCTTCATAGCTCCTGTAATGCAGATGCATACAGGCCTCTGAATTTCATTCAACTCTTTCTTCGCACACTCGATGTCTAGCCTGGGCCACCACAAAATACATCCATGGCTCAACATCGGTTTGATGACCGTCTCATAAATCCACAAAATGGCTCCGGACGGTATACCCCAGTCCCCTCAAAAAGCCTTCCGACTTATCCAGAAAGCAGACATCGCTTTTGCCGCTTTGTTCCTGACATGCTCGATCCATTTGAGCTTTTGGTCGAGAATAACCTTCAAATACTTCTCATTCGGAATGAGATCTATGATTTTACCAAAGAGCCTAAAGTTCCCCACCAGGACGTGTCCCTAATTTCTTCTTTTTCATCCGTCTTTTTGGGATTAACCTTCAGACCCTTCTCTTGGCACCACTTCTCCACTATCTTCAGGCGATCTACTAGGATACTCTTAAACTTGCTCCTAATTAAAACGGTCAAGTCATCAGAGTAACCCTGCGCATGAAATCCCTCTTCATCTAGTATTTTTATGAGAGAATCGATCATCTAGTTTCCTTATGAAAGAATCGACAACGATGCGCCAGAGTAGCGGAGAGAGTATTTCTCCTTGTGGACAGCCTTCTGATACCCAGAGGTCGGCTATGTGTCCGCAAACATTTGCCTGCACAGTACTGTTCATGAGCATGCTGCTGAACCAGCTCGTTACCATCGGTGAAACGTTCCTTTCTGCCAGCGACTGCCGGATCACTTCGAATCTGGTATTATCGAAAGCTCCTTTCTTCAGGAAAATAAAAGCCAAAAAGATCAGATCCGCAACAAAAGCGGAATAGGTGAGTGTTCTGAACTGTTCAAGATTCGTGATTGTTGCCCACGACTATACAATCTCATTGGTAACCAGATAGAGACAAAGTTAGATTCCTTAACTGAAAGTCACCTAATGAATCAGTTTTGGGCTGAATCTGAAAATGTTAATTCAATGCTACGGAAGTGACTCACCTTAAATTTCGTATTGTACATGACATGCCTAAAAGCTGGTTGTGACAGAAGTACCAAGTCAATTAAGATAATAATTGGTTCAAATTCTATGTATTTGTCAGCTACTTGTTTACATGTTTCCTAAAAAGAATTTCTGGCATTAAAATTCGCACTGAAAGCAATCCGTTGAAACACATACACAACTCATGATTTTGAGGACAGACGAACTGTACTTTTTATGTAATTCCTCGATTTCAGCACCACAATTGATGCACACATAGCTGATTTTTCTATCATTATTTACACACATTAGTAAGGGATTTGAAAAACGCACTTTTTTCGGAATAGGACAGGATTGTTTATTGTTTACGCTACTTCTTAACATAACGTCATCTTATTTTTTAAGACAAGACCTGCGTCTTGGACTTGTCACTACCATATGGCAAGAGAAATTTCAAGTGCAGCAGGTAGTAAGAAAGTTAGCGATAAAGATTTCCATGTAAATGAAACAGGATTTTAACTTTAAATATTTTTTTATTCAGTTGTTTAATGTACACGTCGAAAATGTTATTAACTGAATCTTGACAACAATAAAACTAATAAGAAAAAAAAATTGTAAACAAAAACCAAGTCGTGACTTTTTTCGTAACTAACAAGAACATAAATCTGTAGAAATAAAGAAATAAATTTTGTTTCTGATGCAATGCCTCAATACTGCTCATTTTTCTCCATTAAATTAAATTTTTTCGGTTGCATTGTCAGTCGAACTCGTTCACACTTGAAGATTTAATGATCTGGTGATGGCGAAAATCCAGTCATATCAACTTCGTTACCCCATTCTCTAGCCATAATGAGAATGGTGTTGGCATGCATTCTAGGACCGATCAATGGGTTCATTTGTGCCATGTAACAGCACAACCAACTATTCGAATGAGAAAGAAAATTAATGGACAATCATGTGAATGAAATGACCTTGAAAATACTTACAACAGCCAGCAAGTAGCCGCGGTTAACATCAGCACACATTGAACAATTCTGATAAATTTCAAAAAGAAATGGTCAGTCAATCGTTTTCCATAAATTACTTGAAATTTTATCTCGTAAAATGAACAAAAACAACAATGACTCACCCACGATTTGGTCCTTTAGGAGCTAAAAATGGCAAAACTATGCCAACGACACCCCATAATGCTGTGAAGATAATAACTGGAACGACTCCCATTGTTCTGTAGAAGTTGAACAAGAAAAACGAAGGTTTCTCTGGCGATGGAGTGGAATTGAAAAATCGATGGATAGTCAAATGGTTCCAAACGTCAATCACGAGACTGTGACAGTTTGCGCGTGAGAGCTTTTCACGTCATCGAATGTCACTTTCTCATCGTGACATATGATCGTGATACTCTGTTCACTTTAGACGAATATTTGCCTGATTTTGATGGCTTTTGAAAACAAAATTTGTGCGAACAGATTCGGTTCTCAGGGAACTTCAAAACTTGAATTGTAGCAAATAAACATTTTTCGCATACATACATCTATGCACGGCTAAAATGCACTTTAGGGGAACAGCTAGGATTTGATTTTTTTGATTGGGATGGGTGCAGGGGGTCACTAGACGACTGACTGTACAACAAGATTTGTGGCGCGGAAGCCCTTCCTGGTCCCTCCCCAGGCTTTCAAAAAAAATTTTTTTGCATATATTTTGTTGAAACGAGTGCAGGGCGCAACATTTTATTTTCCTTGTACAAATCGACGACGACCAACCTATAGCTTCTTCAATTAAATTCATTTTCCTTGTACAAAATGACGATGGCGACTACACTGTCACAAAACATCACTCATTGGCCACTTACACGGCGGCCGAACTTTCTTACATCACCATTTAGGAACTGAACCTGTTTCCTATGGACATTTTATGAATAGTATGATGCCACCACCACAAATCCAGACGACGACTCAGCTGATGACATAGCTGTCAACGAAGACACCGATGAAAATTCCGCCAGCGACACAGAAAACATAGATTGTAATCGCAACGAAACATATAAAATGAATTCAAATGAAAAATGAAATCTGTCATCCAGTGACCACTCTGCACCCATCCCAATAAAAAAATCAATTCCCAGCTGTTCCCCTAAAGTGCATTTTTGCCCTATGCACAAAAAGAATGACCCGCTATTTGGAATATCATAAGACTTCTCTGACTTCTCTCATATCTTTTGTTATTTCAAATGGCGGAGAGGAGTCAGAGAATCATAGAAGAGAAGAAAACGGTGACATTTCAAATAGCGGGTCATTCTTATTGTACATAGCTGTAGAGAATATTTTGTGGTTTTTCAATCATACTTTTGTGTCATTCCTGAATAACTTAATTCACTCATCTTACAGCATCGTAACCTTTATTTTGCTACTTATCGCTAGCGCTATTTGTGGTTTTAGCTAACCCACAAATTCCGGTGTCGTTACAAAATCCGGGGTCGCCAACATATGGACGAATAATCCGGAAGAAACATGCGCAAGGGACCCGTACGCATTAGAATAGATATGGCAAACAGAATAGATGATGCAAAAAGACTCGGACGTATCTAAGTAAAGCTTAAACCTTCACTCTTAATTATATTCACATTAAATTTGATTGGAAATTGCCGAAAAAATGAAGCAACGGCAAAAAACCCCTCCATATCCATAAAAAAGCCCAAAGTTTGAAAAAAAATATTAAAAATTTTCTTTTTATACTAGGGCCGGTCTTCGAATCGACCTATGGCCAAGGGATGGCGCACTTCATTTATTCAATTTATTCCATAAACCGCAGAAGTGCGTCACCCCTCGCCTATGGCACATAGGAGAGGCCTCTCACTCATACTTCCATGGACAAAAATGCTCGCTTTTTCTCTACAACACTGAACAAGAAACCTCATCATTAAAGAAATATTCGCGAAAAACCATCAAATATCGTTTAGGATCGCGTAGCGTGAGTTGGACTCACAATAAGGACTCCACAGCCCGAACCACTTTACATCCCGTGATTGTCTGATGTCCAAATCTTTTATTTAAAACCTTCAGGGGTGATTTCCGTTTTAATTTCGCAGAGATAGAAGTCAAAAAGTTCCACCAACCTTCAAAAAACCACGATTTCGACAATTTTTCACCCATTACTTCGAATATTCTCAACTGATTTTGCCCAAATTCATACCAAAACCACTTAGGCGGCCCTTCGTTAAACAATGCCCATCTGCAATACCAAACCTACTTTTGGTACTACCTTCCAGAGGAAAAAAGATGTTGAAAATCGGTTAAGTTTTACTCGAGTTATCGTGTTTACGGACGGACGGACGGATCGTGACATAATAGAGCTGGTGATTGATTAATTGATTTTATTTAGGGTACAGTGAATTAATAATAACATTTGAGATAATAGAGCTGGTGACTCTGTGTGCAGTGCACATTCCCAGAAGGACTTGAACGTGAGACTACTTACAGTGGAAGAGAGCCACTTGCGCCTCCCTCTTTATCTCCAAGCTCATAGAGTACGGACCTTGCCTTAACAAAACACGTTTACTATGTACAGCGCTGGGTAGCTGCTCTGTATGTATGAAACTTAAGGCTAACAACAATCACCGTCGTTTGGCAAAGTGATCTACTAAATGTTGCATAATGTTTCTTGTTGATGTTAAAGATGAGAAATTACCTATTAATTCCACGAAGCGAATTTTCTGTTCCTCCTTACGACTAAACTGCGCCCAGACATTGGACCAGATAGTCATTTGTATGGGTTCATGTGTTTATTTGATTTAGTTTGGTCTTGGTCAGTGTTGGTGTTCTGTTATTGATTCTGACTTTCTACAAACTCATCATTGACGTCTGCATGCACTGAGTGTTCAAATCTGAATATGCGATTTATTGTTTTAATTTTTGTTCTTTTCGAGCAATGAGGGACCTGGATGGAGGGAGATGGATAGGTTCAATTTGATCCTACTTACTGCTGTGTTTTCGTATTTTTGAGTGATATGGCATCTAAGGACCGTGATTGATGCTCCCCCCCCCCTTCTCCTTCCCCTCGAATCGACTGGTTACAAACGAAGTGGTAAACGCATGGGACTTATACAAACACACTAGCGGGTCATTTTCCACATTTTTTCCGAATGAAAATTTAGCAATTGTACATCATGCTCGGAGCGGTAGCGGATATAGGCGAACTCTTGAGTTTTTTCCCCTCGCCCCCTCCCCCTCCAAAATATTTAAAAAAACTACATCGCAGTAGCTTTCCAACGAGCCCACACTCATCCAAATCGGTTGAAAACGAGCCGAGATATCGCCAATCAAAGATGACCAATTTCCATATAGTAATGGTAAAAATATGTTTGAAAATAATCAAAATTTTATTCCTGTGTTGTGTGTCCACGATCTATGTCTCTATGTATCTATCTACTTTTTTTTTCTCGAGAACCGCCCGAGCGATTTCCTTAAAATTTTCAGGGAAGTTTTCGAATTTTAGCTCCGGAGTGACAATAGCTAGAGAGTTGGTTTCTTCGGGAAAGTTATGGAGTTTGATCAGGAGAATTTTTTGGGATTTTCAGAAATCTGCCAAAGTGACGCCATCTTGGATTTTTGTTAGGTATAAACTATGCTTCTTTGGGTTTTCGAATTTTAGCTCCGGAATGATAACACTTGCAGAGTTGGTTTCTTCTAGAAAGTTATACTGTTTCATCAATAGAATTTTTTGAGATCATTAGAAAATGGCTGCCAGCGGCGCCATCTTGGATCTTCGTTTATACTTTTTCGGTTTTCGAATTTTAGCTCCGGAATGACACTACTTAGAGAGATGGTTTCTTCTAGAAAGTTATAGAGTTTGGTCAGGAGAATTTTTAAGCATTTTATGAAAATGGCTGCCAACTGTCAAAGTCTTGGATTTTTTGCTAAATTCTGAATAAGAATACCTAGACAGTTGGTTTCTTCAGGAAAGTTATATGAATGACTGAGAAGAATTGGTGACACGAAGTGTTCCGAAGGTAGCCGAAGGTGACACGAAGTTTTCCGATGGTGTTGGAGATCAATTTTTTTCCGAAAGAAAATTTTTTTGGAGAAATTTTTTTTGGAGAAAAATTTTTTTGGAGAAAATTTTTTTTGGAGAAATTTTTTTTTTTTGAGAACATTTGTTTGGAGGGCAAAATTTGTTTGGAGAAATTTTTTTTCTTAAGACAATTTTTTTTTCGGAGAATTTTTTTTTTTTAATTTTTTTTTCTGGGAAAATTTTCTTTTCTGAGAAAATTTTTTCAAAATATTTCGGGCGATTTTATCAGAAATAGATCAAAATTTAGCAAACTGTATCATAGATTCGTCGCTTTTATAGCAGATATGTTTCTATCCATTCTTTATTTTAACAATTCACGACAAAAAGTTTTGCTGATTGGGACGTTTACGCCTTTTCAGTACACCTTTGTGTTCAACAACTGAAAACTTCCAAAGCGCCTGATATCGCAACAAAAACCTCTTTAAAGGTAGAGGGTGATGCAGTCCGTAAGTCCGCTTCCAAAATTAATGATATCACTTGAGGTGACGCTATCGCTGATAATACGCAGAAGTTTCTTTGAATGGAAACTTGTGTTGAAAGTTTTGATTTTCTGAAAAAATTACAGCGCTTTTTTTAAAACAAAATTACGTTGTGTTAAAAAAAATTGCGTTACAAATGCTGGACCCAACCACGAAATAATTTTTCTGTACTTTCAGTTTTTGCGCTGCAAAAATTTGACTTTTGTTTCTTATTGCGTAGGTTGTTTAAGGTAAATTTAAATTTTTGCGTGTAAAAACTTAAAGTGTTGAAAAATTATTCCGCTGGTGGGTCCGCCATTTATGACGCAATTTTTTTAACACAACGTAATTTTGTTTTAAAAACAGCGCTGTAATTTTTTCAGGAAATCAAAACTTTGAACACAAGGTTCCATTCAAACAAACTTCTGCGATAGCGTTACCTCAAGCGATATCATTAATTTTGGAAGCGGACTTACGAACTGCGTCACACTCTACCTTTAAAGAGGTCTTTGTTGTGATTTTGCGTACGGAAAATGTACAAAAAGTGCGAATTATCGAATGATTCACAATAAATGGTCATTTTTTGTAACACATTCGCTTTTCCAATCTGAAACAATAGTTACTTGAATTACTGGGACGGAAAGTGAGGATTTTCCATGTGTCTCTGTATTGTAACCGAGAAGCTTATTGTATTTTTACAGAGCACATGGGAATTCCGAAGTGTACGTTGTAGTTATTCGAAAAAATGTTCATATAGTATGCACCGAAATGCACAAACACATCAATCAACATTTAACACATAATTGCATTTGCACATATTTCTCCAATAAATTGTATACGCAATTTACCACACATAGCACAACGTCAGGTACAGATTTCTATGTGTGACGCAAAGAACGTATCAAACTTCCCACCACATACACTTTAAATTCAAACACATAAAATTCCGATGACACGAATTCCGTCTTGGAATCACTTTTTCGTACTAGGACACACACACATTTCACATGTCTGCATTTCGTTGCTTTCCGATCCAAAACGATCGATGAAAAGTAGTGCCTTCGGTGCATACTGTATAAAAAAGTGATAAACGTCCTGCTGCACCAACACATAGAAATACGCAGTGATAAAAACTACAGCGCGGTATTTTACTGTTTTATTCTAGAAAAAGAAGAATGATATGAAATAAGTTTGTGAGTGTGTGAAACAGTCGTATAGACTTCCGAAAGTCATCAAGTTAACACCTCCTTCTTGAGTAAGCTTTTTCCATACACAAAAAAGTTCTGACATAATTTGTATACTTCGCGAAAGATAAGCTTCCGCATATTGAGAACTACCTCTGTATATTTGCTGTTAATTTATAATCGAATTGTTGCCTGTTATAATAATTCGTATTGGAATTTTCCTGTTGGAAATATTTCACAATGTCGGCAAATTGAATTAATATGAAGCGAAATTATGAGAGAAATGTTATTCCCAGAAACTTCCCTGAGTGCTGCTCTAACTAATTGAGCTACCGTGGGTATTCTCTTTTCAGATCTAATTTCGAACATACACTAACACATGCATCTGTAGCCAAAGTTTATCTCAACTGCATGTCCATTAAGTCGTATGTGTTATCATTTCGATGTCATCCAATGGTGCAGGGATACCGCTATCAACACATTAATGTATTGAAAGCATAGGACAATGAGAAATATCCCAACCGACAAATTGAATCATTTTCAGCGCTCATAAAGTTCCTCGAACATTTACACGTAGCGTATCAGCAATGGTTCGAAATTACATCTGAAATGAGAATGTCTCAATTGGTTAGAGCAGCACCCCGGGAAGATTCTGAGTTCGGGTCCCAGTCGTGGCAGGAAAATTTTCTTTCAGATTAATTTCAGAAATAACATTTCTCTTCAAGTAAGAAAACTTTCAAACTTTATAGTAAATGTGAACGAAATTGATCGTCTTTTTCGGCAAAGCATAAAATGTTACTAACTTCATACTTTAAAGTCATTCACGTTCATTTAGTTCTCTTTCAAAAACCTTGCTGAGGTTCCCTGCTGGAAAACCGTCAAAGAGGTATGTAAAAATCAAAAATTGTTATTGAGATACTTGCGTAAAATTATTTAAAACATAAATCGAGTGTCGGCATAAGTGTAGCGCTTTCAATCTGAAAGAAATTCTGATTCCATATCACCAATTTTCCAAGAAATTGGTTATGTAATCGAACTTGGCATATAATCGATTCACGCCGTTCGTTAGTGCCAGTACTCTATACATACACTGCAACCTTGAATTCAATTTTTATCTTGCAGTGCAAATCCAAGCAAAGCTGATCTAAATTATTTTTGTGTTATGAAACCATATTTTTTCGTTAATAATTTTCGCATTCAATTTCATTTAGATTTTGTACTCCATCCCCTTGGACGTAACAGTGTGACATAACCGAAAAAAAAAGTGAAAAAATGTTCTCATCGCTTATCGAATCAGCGCGTCAATCACCCTTTAAGGGTCCATTCTCACGTGTAGAATGTGAAGCAACATCTGCTAACAATCAACTTGTTCCCGGACGTACCATTGCCGCTGCATCAGCAGCCGCTGGTGATTCATGCGAATTCGGTTCAACAAAATATTTCATGCTCTGTGGTATCGGCGGTATAATTTCTTGTGGTAAGCCGGGATTTTAATTTCGGATTTTGTTCCTGTTACCAATGACGCAATAATTTTCTAGGCTCCACACACACATTGTTGACACCACTTGATTTAGTCAAATGTCGATTACAAGTCGACCAAGCGAAATACAAGAATTTATTCAATGGTTTTAAAGTAACATTAGCTGAGGATGGGTCTCGTGGTTTGGCTAAGGGCTGGGCACCCACTGCCTTCGGTTATTCAGCACAGGTAAATTTACCCAAAATAACAATAAATTTTCGTGGAAAATATTTAATAATTTCAATCACGCCATGAAGTCGAATGAAGTTTTTCGCATATTGTGCACCACACGTGACTGTTACTCAAGTGTATCGCGATTTTTTTTCGATTTTTGTTCTTTGATAAATTAGTCACGACTGCGAGAAAACAAATTGAAAAAAGAAAATTTGATTTTCTGATATTTTCCATTAGGGTCTCTTCAAATTCGGCCTTTACGAATACTTCAAAGTGTACTATAGCAACGTAATTGGTGAAGAAAATGCTTTCCTTTACCGAACATCTTTATATTTGGCTGCATCAGCGTCCGCTGAATTCTTTGCTGATATTGCACTAGCACCATTTGAAGCGGCTAAGGTTAAAATCCAAACCACCGCTGGATTCGCAAATACTCTTCGTGAAGCTGCACCAAAGATGTACGCCGAGGAAGGTGTTACCGCCTTCTACAAAGGTTTAGTTCCGTTGTGGATGAGACAAATCCCATACACGATGATGAAGTTTGCATGCTTCGAACGTACCGTTGAATTGTTGTACAAGTAAGTAAAACACACACCCGAAACTATGTTCCGTCGTTTATCAATTCTGGGAGCTGCTTGTGTTCCTTTATTTTGATTTATTCCTGTCGAATACCTAAAATGCCGATTTTACTACCCCCCCCCCCTCCCCACTTCATGTATCACTTAAAGTTAAAAACATTTCCGTTACCAATTTCCAAACTCCATCCCTACCCCCACTTAATGAACCTCTAGATTTACTCCATCCCTTCCCCTACTTAATGAACCTCTAGATTTAGGAGATTTTTTTCCCAAATGTTGGATCCTGGTTTAAAAATCGAATGAATTGATGAGAATTTCATTTTTAACAGACATGTGGTACCGAAGCCACGTGCCGATTGCAGTAAAGGTGAACAATTGGTGGTGACATTTGCAGCTGGTTACATTGCTGGTGTTTTCTGCGCTATTGTTTCACATCCAGCTGATGTTGTCGTATCAAAATTGAATCAATCGAAGGGAGCATCTGCGTTCACAGTTGCCAAAAATCTCGGCTTCTTCGGAATGTGGAACGGTTTAGTTCCTCGTATTATTATGATCGGTACACTGACTGCATTGCAGTGGTTCATCTATGATGGCGTTAAAGTAGGTCTTGGCATTCCACGTCCTCCACCACCAGAGATGCCAGCATCACTCAAGGCGAAATTGGCAGCTGGTGGGCAGTAAGGTTTTTCCAAACGATCGAGAGGTGATTTTCAAATGTTATAGCAATTTGAACCACAAACGTACGTTTATTTATTAAAATAATAACAAAAAAACATTGAGTGACAATTTAAATTCGCATCGGTCGCAAATATTAGAAATAGAAAGGAAAAGTAATGGAAATATTGCTCGCGCTGCATGATACATTAGTTAAGAAAATGAATTACCGGAGCATTTATTTCTCGCAAGTTACACTTTAACTTCTGTCAATTCCGTAAATGAAAATATATATTTTTTTTCTTCTTTCTGTTAATTCTGCAAACATTCTGTCAATGAAAAGCATTTTATTTTATGGTTTTAGTTACAAAAAGATATTAATTGTATTACTTTGTCGATGAAATAGAAAAGCGAAGATAAATAAACTCAAATCATCAAACGTTTTCTTTTGTTTTTCTTTCACAATTTTCTTCAGTTTTCCTTTAACCCACCAAAACATGGAAATCGGCAGAGCTTAGGATTATTCTGTAAAGGTGGCGTTGGTTAACCACTTGAATTCACTAAGCGTACTAAGACTGAACCTCTGTCTTGAAACGAAACGCTAGGCACATTCGAGTGGGCTGTGAGAAAGTTGATCGCAAAAACTAGTTTCTTAGTTTAGAAGCATTGGAAGTTAGTAGACTGCGAATATTTCGTTCATGACAAGATGAGGTTTCTTAGAAGCTGAAGCATAGCGAAGGTTAATCGTAGGAACTAGTGGTATAATCTTGTTAGAAACGGAGGTATTGCGATAACTTGGAAGTTAGTAGCGACAAGGATGTCTGCGCCAGTTTGGACATTTCACAGGTTCACATTTTGTCTGTAGAATTGCTAAGTATTAGGTCTTAGAGTACACCAAGAGGGAGGTTTAAAAGTTGGAGTACATCCATATCACCTTTGTCAGGTGATAAGGCTGCACGGAGGTAGCCGGCTCATTGATAGTACCATTAATAAACCATTGTGATGATAAAGTGTAGTCAAAGAAGTTAATTTTCGGCCTAAATCATCGGTGATTCATTGGTGAATCACCGATCATTCACCAATGAATCACCGGTGAATCGTGTCTTTTGAGTTCAAAAGGATTTTCTAGCGTTTTCTTTGACTTCCAAGGATTTTCTTTTTCAATTTTGGAGGACTCTCAAGCATTGTTACACGATTTTTGAGGATTTTCTTTTGATTTTCAAGGATTTCCTTGATTTTCAAGAATTTCCTTTGATTTTCAAGGATTTTTTTTGCAATTCTTCGATGAATTTGATGATTTTCTTAACAATTGATTTTCTTTTGAGCGCAAAAGGATTCGTTCGCCGGTGAATCGTCGGTGATTTCCCGGTGAACTATCGGTGATTCCCCGGTGAATCATCGGTGATTCCTCGATGAATCATCGATGATTCCCCGGTACAACATCTGTGATTCCCCGGTGAATCATCTGTGATTCTACTTTGAATCATCTGTGATTCCACTTCGAATCATCTTTGATTCCCCGGTGAATCATCGGTGAATCCCCGGTGAATCATCGGTGACTGCCCGGTGAATCATCGGTGATGGCCCGATGAATCATCGGTGATTGCCGTGTGAATCATCGGTGATTACTCGGTGAAGGGTGTACAGACGGACGGACATGAATTGTAAAAACATAAAGTGGCTATGGCTTCTTAATAAAGACCTTTAGCGATGAAAATAATTACGCCAATTACGCTACAGGGCAGGGTCTCTTTTCAGGAGTTAAAATTCCAGTAAATATGTCCTGACACATTGTTGGGAGTTAGAAATGCCGTGCAATGGAGGGGGATCCAAAAACCAAAAAAATGAATGGACGTCTTTACTGCGTGAGACTTAAAAGTAACAATAGAGCCGTAGAAACTTACGCAGGCACAATTTAGATCTTGCAAGTAGACCTACCGGATTTTGTGATCGGACGACTCAACAGGTAAGCTCGATAGCGGAACATGGAGAGCGTGATATCATCCAAGGCATGCGCCGAACCACGAAGAAAGTAGCTCCAACCTGCCTAAATTTGTAAAAAATTAGAGGCGCTCATATTTAGCACTGCCGAACAAACTTCATCTCAAATTAGGAACAAGAAACAATTTGCTCAAGAAACTTGAAGACACGTCATATGATGTATCAGCGGCAGCTCTGGCTTTAGTGTACTCATGTGCGGAATATTGTAGCTCATCCTGGCTAAATAGTATACACACAAAGAAGGTGGACACTGAACTCTACAAATCAATGAGGACAATAACGGGCCCGGTCCAGTCAACACCGTCACATTGGCTACCTGCCGACCTGCCTTCCGGCTGATGGACTGGTAAGCTTCAATGATGGATCGAAAACTGAGGAAGGAGCGGGAGCCGGGATCTACTCACAAGATCCGGCGAACTGTGACAGTTTCCATTTAAGAAAATTAGCAAACGTCTTCCAAGCTGAGACGTTTGCGATGTTGATGGGGGTGACAAAGTTAGTCCCAGAGGGAATGATGGGTAGCAGAGCGACCATCTGCTCAGACAGTGAGTCAATGATTAAGGCGCTCGCTTCGCCCGTGATGACGTCAAGACTGGTTGGGGAGCTGAAAGGGACCCTAAACCGACTGGGACTGGGAAATCAGATCACCATTGTCTGAGTCCCTAGCCCTTTTGACCAGTAGTCCTTTTCAACCAGCAAATAATTGAAACCTATTCCTCGGGCGAATCTCTTTTTGGGTCTAGTTTAAAAAAGATTCGCCCGAGGAATAGGTTGCAATCATTTGCTGGTTGAAAAGGGCTACTGGTCACACCGGTGTAGACGGTAATACGAGGGCAGACGAGCTGGCCAGACAGGGTTCAGCATCTGCGACAGAGGGTCCAGAATCCCATATCCCTATTCCGCATTCTTTGTGTGAAAGGGCTGTGGAAGACTGGGTGCGGACTGAGTCCGCAAAGAGATGGCGCGCCTACATCGGAGGAGGGCACACGAAGCTCTTCTTCCCAGCGCCCGACGAGAAGTGGGCCAAGGAGCTTCTCAGACTGGACCGTAATGGCATTGGGAGAGTAGTGGGAGCCATAACGGGTCACTGTGGGTTGAACTTGTAAGCACTTGGCCAAAATGACCATCTTGGCTGATAAAAGATGTAGTTGCGGCCTAGAGGAGGAAACAGGCGTCCACATAATATGTGAGTGCCCGTAGTTCCTCCGTCTAAGGAGCATGACACTGGGTGGACATGTGATTCAACCCTCCGATGTCCCAAGCCTAGGACCTGCCACGCTCGACAGGTTTTTAGTGAGAACCGGAAGGTTCTAAGGATTTACATGATGAACGGGAAGAAAACAAAGGATCAATAGATCTGTGTTTTATGTGCTAGAAATGGCCATCCCAACCTGATAAATCTGAATTTACATTGGCTACCTGCGTTGAGTAATATCGCCCCACCGACAGTCAGAAGACAAAACAATTCGCTGTCCACATATACAAGAAATTTTTGGATAACGAAAATGCACCACTGATCTAGAGTTGCCAAATATTGAGTGACTAAAGTCTTCGCAATCCAGCAATCACGATGCTACCGAATTTGATCCGAAAAAATTATAGAAGGAAATCTGGGATAGCAGTGGTGCCAATAGTACCCTGTTTGAATTCGACACTCACTCCGCTAAGTCTGATGAATTCACACTTCCTCATAAGCTCTGGTGCAACCTAAACAGACTAAGAATCGGACACGGACGATGCAATGATATGCTTTACAAGTCAATTAGTCAACGACCCCAGTTGTTCATGGTGTAGCCAACGCCAAACAATGATGCACCTATTAGTAGACTGTCCAGTATTTAAATACGATGGTGGAACGACCGATTTCTTTAATCTCGACAATGCAGCTAGCGAAACTAGATATGTCAATCTAATTTCAGTTAAGTTAAGTTTACTTTTCATTTTCTTTGTATTCTTCGCTTCACGTTCTTTTGACTTTGACTTTTTGACTTCACTCAATGTCTGTGCAATAAGCGAATGTACCATACGCTAAATGAATAGCACCGCCGATAGCTTAGGAACCCCTTCAAGTTCTTTTCCACATAGAGCCCAGAAAAACCATGGGATAAAATTATACCAAATTTATGGAAGTTTCCTGAGAAGTTAGCTGGGGTAGGGGGCAACCAATTTTGGTCGCAGATCATGGCCCCACGGTAGTAAGGGGACGTGACACAAGTCTCACATGCCGAAAATGTACCAAAATGTTTTTTGTAGACTAGGAAACTCTTAGACTTCACTCCTGTGACGTATCCCCCTGAAAATACTTTTTTCGGATGTTTGTGTCTTACATCGTTACTGGTTGGGATCTCGGAACACTGACACAACAACTTTTCTAATTGAAGGAGAATGTTTTTGGAAATCAAAGTGAGATGCGTCGTGATAAGCGTCAGTAAGCTGATAAAAAAGACTTGCGTCACACGTCCACTTTCAATCGGGTCAACTATCAACAAATTCCATTAAAAAACATAACCAAAGATCCGTACGGATCAGAATAGATTTGGCAAACAGAATACATGTTGCAAATAGACTCGGACCTATCTAAATATACAAATAGGCAAACACTCCAACGTTTTCTGTTCTTTTATAACTGTAAGAATTTCAAAGATTCAAAGAAATTACCCAAGGCAATGTCAAAGGCCCTACCGAAGTACGTCTCAGACCATTCAAATCTAGAAAAGCTTATATCCAAGGACTGAGCCATTTTCCCCTAAAACACGTCTTCTCTAAAGTTTATTCTCCACAAAGTTGCCTTTAACAATAAATCTCCATATTGCATAGTTGAGCAAATATAGTCGAAAAACCATCTGCTTTCGTATATGGCCAAGATACCTAATTTCGTCCATTCCATAGGTGCCCAGACCATTCACCCGATTTCCACAAAAAAAATTCCTAGATTTGTGAGATCAAATGTCGTCAAAAATCCCGAAAACTAAAATCCCGAATCCAAAAATCCCGAAAATCCAAAATCCCGAGTAACAAAAATCCCGACTGTACAAAAATCCCGAATAACAAAAATCCAGAAAATCTGCAATTCAAAAAACAACAATCAAAACTTTAGCTGCGTCTCAGCGAAGGTGGAAAAAAAGCGGGGTCTTGGGGCGGCCACCCCCGCTGTGAGGGGTCAAGGGGGGTATAGCCCCCCTTGCGGTGTCTAATGGGCAGAGCCCCTAGCGGGGTTTGGGGCAGAGCCCCATGCACGTTAGGCCGCCTGCAAGGCGTAAAAAAAGCCAGCCGCAGGCGCGGGGGTGAGGGGGCAGAGCCCCTAAAACTCAAATTCACTCGTATCAATCAGGATTTTTAATATTTCACAATTTTCCTTAACATTAGGAATTATGGTTAATCGGGATTTTTGTACATTCGGGATTACTGATGTTCGGGAATTTTGTTATTCGGGATTTTTTATTTTCCGGATTTTTGCATTCGGGATTTTAATTTTCGAGATTTTTGACGGGAGCCTTCAGTAAAATGAACAATTTCCGGGCTATAATTGCTGAGATATTTGCGAAAAAGTTTCACCGACCTTCGAAAAACCCTGTTTTTGGTCACTTTTTCGATCATATCTCCGGAACCACTTCACCGATCTTTGAACTTGAACCATAGGACATATGTTCTTTTCTGGGGAAAAACGTTTAGAGTGATCAGTTCAGCCGTTTAGAAAAAAATGACTGGACGAAGACTGATTCGTCATCTCTAGATGATATTAGAAGCATCCCCCTCACTCCCGCCTCGATCTACCCCATGTTACAATCAAATGTCTTGTAGTAAACGTATAGGACCTTTGTACTTTGTACAGGCCAAGAAAAAAAACAGAGTCCGACTGCTGAGTGGCTGACAGTATATTACAATACAACTCTTGTATGGGAACCATTACGTTATTTACTATTTAAAATGCAAATGTCAATATAATTCGCTAATTGACATGTTCCCTCCCGGAATTTAACCATTCTACTTGATGTGAACACAATAGTTGATTCTCGAAAAACAAAGAAATAAGCGAATGAAAGCTTAATGTATGAACTATGAGGTCAAAAATGGAAAGTTTCGCTCTGTCAAAGTTCCAATAGAATTTTTTGAAAGCGCTGCTTTCCTTGCAGTAAGTAAATTTTCAGTGATTTAAAATGGCAAACTGTTTTCCAGATTCGAAGTTACTCCTACCACATGTTTCATACATGGCTATTCGAGTCGAAATGCAGTGTTGCTAACTGATGTATTCAGATAAAGTAAATAAAAGTTGTTATCGTCTACTTCTATATTATCATTTGCATAATCACAACAGTCTCCCGCCTTGTGCTAGTAAATAGTCTACTAAGTTTCTAAGTGATGTGTGTACCGTGACTATGTGAATATACAATCTTGATGAAAATAAGGCAACGTTCACACTCAATCATTTCACCTACTTTTGCAGTCTAGAAATCACTTTACTGTGCACATATTTTTAACAAATATTTGCTTTTCTCCGGTTATATACTTCGCTGCAGTAGAATATTCACCAAGGAAATAAAAAAAGATTAAATTAATAAAAAAAATTACATCGTAAATTTACATTACGCTGACACGACACAATGTTCTTTTTTGAAAACGATTTATAAATAAACTTGGTTTCCTCGACCTTCTCGGCTCTTAAAAAAATATGGATCATCACGTGATATTCACGTGTTACATATGAATCTGTAAAAAATGTTGTAATTGAGGGCCATAAGTTTTTCGAAAAACTGTTCCGACTTGAACGTAAATTATATTTTTACATTGAAGAGTTGAATTGGTTCGGCGTAAAAGTTATTTTTGGTTTTAAATGCTATCACAGAAAGCCAAAGATAATATTGAAAAGATAAAATTATGCAAATTGATCGTATGATGCAAAAAATATGAAATCTGATTGGTTTAATTGGTCGGTCTTAATTATTTGCATCAGGTTTTGAAAAACAAAATAAAAACAAACTTTCAAATTAAGAAAGCTAAATTTATGAAAAGTATTTCGCTGCGGATATTTAAACGATATCGTCTGACAAAAATCCAGAACCAATGATATGGGACGTCCACTTATTACAAAGACAAGAATCAGTAGGAGGAGGAAAAGGCAGACGACATCGACAGTAAGAATAATTTTATCACATTCAAGCCTATAAT
>WJQU01001791.1:0-25000 GCA_029228625.1 Pseudolycoriella hygida | reverse complement strand
CTTGTGAGAGAATCCGCCCGTGAGAGAATATGGTGATAAGGTGAGAGTTCCCAAAAAATGTTTATTTTTTTTCTCTACTTCCGGAAGCATCTATGTGAGCTAGCATATTAATTTGACAAAGTTCCTCACATCTGTCATTCCCAGAACAAAATCTCTTTGAATACATTTTTCACAAGCGGAAACTTTCTCAAGCTGCCGCCTGGGAAAGAAGGCTTGGACTCATTGGTTACTTCTACCAGAGATAGTGATGGCCATACACTTTCTAACGACTTACTCACTATCGGGTCCAGGCCTCAGTTCTCGCATCCCCTGAAAAACTTTTTTTTGAGACATTTTTCAAGGGAGGGAACTTTGTCAAATGTGTTAGCTCGCATACTAAGATCTTGTAGGAGATGCTTCCGGAAGTAGAGTAAAAAATTGAGAGTGTAAGTTATTACAATAAAAAAAAAATAAAATACATTTTTGGAACCGAACCGGGGACCCCTCACACGTCAAGTGCCGACCGATAAATCTGTAACGCTGAAGGGGAGCTTGTGAGTGAACTGTTCGCAGAGCACAATGCGAGAGAGTCACTAGGAGCCGTTCACTTTTCACGTACTGACACTCTTACTACCGTTTTCTCTCAGCAGTGATCTTCACCCGTATTTTACCTCATCAGTGTACCCAACTCTTTCAGGAATAACGTTGTCTCTGGTCCAATCGCCCCTTATGTTTCAAATGCCAGTGGTGTAAAGTTATAGCAGGATTTCCATAACGTCAAGAGAGTCCGACAGGCTCTATGCTATTTGGTAATCCCGCGGACTGAGCAGATCTTGTTCATCTCGCCGTGGCGAAGATATTTACCTTATTTTTATTACACAAAAGACCGTGATAGCCCTTGGGATTCATTTCCCCGCAAACACAACGATGAGGCTCGCAAACTTTATTTCCCAACCTGAGCGTCACTGCAATCCCCACTGAGTCATTGTCTAAAAGCCAGCCTAGTTGTTGGGATGGAACTGCCTGGAACCACTTAGAAGATGGTTTGGTGGATGACGCCAGTACTCGTGCTCGATCAGTTGGACCACATGATGAGAATAACTTATATTCGAAATCTTCGCACCACTCATTGCCAACCGTACTTAGCAGCCCCATTTTCGACAGAAGAAGTTCTCGCGGCGATAAAACTGCTACAATATGGAAAAGCCCCTGGATATGACAATATTTCTCCAGACAACCTTACCCACTTAGGTAAAATGCAGTCAAGTGGCTGAAAAACCGAACAAAACGGCTGAAAATCCTTCGAATTACAGACCTATATCCCTTCTAAGTTGCTGCCTAAAGCTGTTCGAGAGGTGTTTGCTTGCAAGAATTCAAGCGATAATAGACAGCGTAATCCAGAAGGAACAAGCAGGATTTCGAAAAAATCGTAGCTGCTGTGACCATGTAATGGCCCTGGCCATTACATTTCTCTATTTACATAGAGAACATCTTATCACAATATCTTATAAGAACATTCATTCGCGAAACTCAGCTACACCCTGTACTGAGTTGAACGAACAATGCTTTTATAAGAATCACATTTCAAGTTCACGTTTGCTTATGCACATATTTTATATGCATAAGATAAACAATGAACGAAATTGCCGTGTCAACAAGTAGGACACGTGGATCGTATTGCAATAAACACCTGAATCGTTGGGTGAATATTGCAATGCAATCGATTGCTAAATATCCGTTCCTCGTGCCGGATTCCTGATTTTTCAATTAACAAAATTGCAACCTATCAGGAATCCCCGTTTACTATTCAAAATTATCAAGAACGATATAATATTTTTATATATTCGATCAGTAGTTGGATCGGGGCATCCACGGTAGAAAGACGTTCCCCGGTTTGCGTATTCAAGCGTAGTTGGATCCGAGCATCCACGGGAAACGTACGGTTCGCGTATCAAGACGAGTTGAGATAGTTGGATCTGAGCATCCACGGGAATACGTTCTGTTCGCGTCGATTAAAAACGTTGGTTTGGGTTCGCGTAAGGAATCGTTATTTTTTGGTTCGCGTAAGGAATCGTTATTTTTGGTTCGCGTAAGGAATCGTTATTTTTTGGTTCGCGTGAAGAATCGTTATCTTTGGTTCTCGTAAAGAATCGTTATTTTTTGGTTCGCGTAAGGAATCGTTATTTTTGGTTCGCGTAAAGAATCGTTATTTTTGGTTCGCGTAAAGAATCGTTATTTTGGTTCGCTTAAAGAACGATATTTTAGGATCGCGTAGAAAAACCCAGATTATTGTGATCAAGGCTGTGTTGAGTTCAGCGTTCTGCGTAGGATCCACTTCATAGAGTGGACAGCTCGAGTGAGTAAAAGGTCAGTGTGCTGTGCTAACGGGGTAGCTATCATATTGTATACTATCTCTAAGAGTGTCAATAAAGGAATAGTGAATATATATATATATATATATATATTGTGTTATAAATCACGAGTTACCGATTCCACTATTGGCGAGTTCCCATACAAAAATATATTATGCAAGGAACCCGAGTGCTAACCAGGTGCTAACACTGACCAACTACATTGAGCTAGGGTTCAAAAACAACATGAAAACCGGAGTCGTTTTCCTCGATTTGTCAGCAGCATATGACACGGT
Source organism: Pseudolycoriella hygida (assembly GCA_029228625.1). Lineage (NCBI taxonomy): Eukaryota > Metazoa > Arthropoda > Insecta > Diptera > Sciaridae > Pseudolycoriella > Pseudolycoriella hygida. The sequence continues at coordinate 22,374 of WJQU01001791.1, read as the reverse complement.
GTGGAAACGTGGACTTCTAATGAAACTAAGCGATCCCATGCCGCAAGACTTTGTCACGGCTAAGAAACATGCTGAGTGATAGAGCCTTCCAGGTGCTAATCAACGGAAAATACAGTAGAAAACGGACCCTCAATAATGGACTTCCGCAAGGGTCAGTCTCGTCATGCATTTTGTACTGCCTGTACACTAGCGACATTCCTAAGCTACATTCACGACAATTCATTTATGACGATGACATAGCTTTAGCGTACCGAGCAAAGACATTTAAAGAACTCGAGCACGTGCTGAATATGGATATTGAAGCGCTCTCAAAATACTTTACAGATTGACGACTAAAACCAAACACCGGAAAAACTGTGCATTGCATTTTCCATTTGAACAGTCGTCAGGCAAACCGAAAATTAAACCTGAAATTGAACGGAGAAGCGGTTGAATACGAGAAAACACCCACCTACATTGGTGTTGTGCTGGACAGAAGTTTGACTTACAAATACCACGCTGAAAAAGTCAAAAGTAAACTGAGGTCCAGAGTAAATTTGATCCAAAAGTTAGCTGATACTTCATGGGGATGCACAGCAAAAACACTAAGAATAACCACGCAAGCATTGATTTTGTCGGTAGCAGACTTTTGTGCTCCAGTATGGATGATAGCGTACACACGAAAACGGTTGACACGCAGATAAACGTAGCGCTGAGAATCATCTGCGGAGCTGTAGATTCAACACCAATTCCCTCGCTGTATGTCATAAGTAACATCGCACCATCACACATTATAAGGCAAGAAATCGTGTTGAAAGAATGTCGGAAAATCGAAATAAATGACGATCTACCGATCCATGACGATTTCTCATCTGCACCAAACACCCTACGGCTTAAGTCAATAAAACCATTCTGGGTGTTTTACCATAACGCCGCTGTACTACCTGATCTGAAAAGCCGATGGCAACAATGGTGGCAAGATGCAACGGTACAGAACAAAGATCTGGTCGCTGACCCTTCAGTTGAATTAGATGGCACAGATCTATCGCGGCGCACATGGCTGAGAGTAAACCGTTTTAGAACCGGACACGGATGTTGTGCCTACTCTCTGCACAGGTGGAAATTCAAAGACTCTGCTCTGTGCGAATGTGGGGAAATTCAAACGATGACACACCTAATCGAAACCTGCCGAATACACCGTTTCAATGGAAAGTTAGAGGGTCTCCATAAATTAACACCGGAAGCTCGTGCATGGGTAGAGAATCTAAAGGTTAATATTTAGGATAGGTATCGGTGACCGCTCAGTGATCGACTAAGTCGAATCGATTTCTTTTCTTTTTTTGTTTTTGATGATGAAGAGTCATTTATTTTTGTTGGCGAGGAGGAAATTGGTTAACGAAGTTAACAAATTGTAACAAACCATTTTTTTAAGTCATTGGTTAAATAAATAAAAATAAATAAATGAGAATAACTCATCGAAGGTTGACTGGGAACGCAAGTTCTCACAAGAGCTCTGTAGCTTCTTGAATTCATCTGTAGAAGGGGCTAGCTCTGTCGGATAGTCACTGAGCATCGACGAAAAAGACGAGTCGACTATGAAAAACGGAAGCGAAGTAAGCTGGCGCAGCCAAGTCTACAGTTCTTCTTATTTCAAGTCCAGCCAATGACAACGAAAATGCAGCTTGAGACCATGAAGAGTCACTTAATTCGTTGTTTGTGATAGCTTCCACTGTGTGTCGATAATAATCGTCGATTTCAGAAAACTGAGCGGCATGTGAGAAGGTAAATACTGAAATCTTGGGGACGAGTGGATGTCTAACAAAGGAAGTCGCTTACACAAGGTTTTCACTGTTTCGAACCTTCCTCCAGAATTGGTGCGCTGAGTGTGACGCAATATCGCATTACTAAGTACTCAGTTCCAGCTCGGCACCAGGCTGCCTATTTGAGAAGTTTAAGTAACCATAAAGAACGCAGCCTCGTGCCATATTGTAATCTGCCGTAATTTTCATAAGAAACAAGTCCTACAAATAAAACGAAAAAAATTCTTTTGTTTCATTTATGGACTTGTTTCTTATGAAAATTAAGGCAGTAATGGATCGTTATGGCAGCAACGAATACTACACGTCATATATATTTCAACTCGTGCTAGAGTGTCTACTCAAGATATGCTGCTGTGAATGTAGAGCGCAACAGCAGCCTGGTGCCAAAGTGGAACGTATAATATTCCTTACTGCCGTTACAATGACGTTGGCTGATTTTCGGCACCAGGCTGCCTTCTATAAGGCTAAGGCTACTCTCGTACTTATGAAGTACGCAGTCTGGTTCTAAGTCGGAAGCGAGTACACAACTTTTTTGGAACCAGGCTGCTTTCTGTCAACAGTAACATTAAATTCTGTCAGTGAATGAAACACAAAATTAATTAGAAAAACGTAACTTTCTTTACTTTTATTTTGTAATTAAAAATATTTTTTTTAAATCCTTAAAATTAATTCAACTACAAATTCGACAAGCTAATTACAAAAGAATAATTTCCCGATAAGATTAAAAATTTGAACACGTGCACACATCGGGAACAAAAATTAAAATTAAGAAAAACGTATAACTTACAAAAAAAAACACACATTTCCGCAGGAGATCTTGTCTGGCACAAATCATTTAAATACGAAGCGAATGTAATACTGACTAACGAAACATTTTTACTTCCGACGGCTAACTTAAGAATTGTCGGAAAGAACGATTTGAGGATTAGTTAACAATTGCGTGTTCGCGTGTGTATCATACAACACATAAGGCTCTTGGTTTGGATTTTTGTACTAAAGTGTTACTAAGAAACGTTACTTTCGAATCAATGCCATTGGTTCTTAGAAGAATGTCTTTCCAAACGTTCCGAACATTCGGCAATAATATTTGGGGATTGTAGTGGACGCATCGGTGACATCATTGGAGATCTACTGATTGTTGGAAATGATTGACGGGTATCTCGACTGGGCGGCGATTGTAGATGATCTGGACGTGACCAATTATTAAATGACATTGTCGCTGATGCTGAACGTCTGAGAGTGAAATAAACAAAAATGAAGAAATTTCGCGAATCGTTGTTAGATGGGCAACTCACCTTGGTATTGTATTAGTGAAAACAGCTTTTGTCGCAAGTCGTTTTCCGGTGTGCCAACGACGGACAATGAATTTCATTCGTTCAATTGCAACTATAACTAACGCCACGGCTCTAGAAAAATTAATTTTGTTTTAGGGTAAATAAAAGAACACATGCACTGTGGGACTGAGGATGCACTTCGCCACATAAGGTGAAAATAAAATTTGTTCACCGCAGTGCTCCGCTAGGACGCTAAAAATTAATTTTGAGTAGTTCAAGTTATCGTGTGTAAAATGAAAAATGGTAACAGACATTTTTTGGTGTAAGACCCTGACTTTCAGTCAAGGGAATAATAAATCCATGAATAATTCCCACTTAAAATACCGATGAAATTGGTCAATTATTAAAACTATAACGAAAAAGAGCTGAAAATTCGCTCTCATGAATACAAAAAGAAATATCCTCTCACCACGTAACGTGGCAAATGAATAAACTGCTTTTTAAATTAAAACTGAATTTACTTACTTCAAAGTCCTCGGCTTTTTCTTTGCGGTGTATTGACCATGAAGCATATTCATAGCTTTAGCTTCGTTCTCCTGATATGTCTGCAGGACTAGAACAAGATATCTCTTCTGATGAACCAAGGCTTTTCGGAAACTTTCCACTCGCAAATACTTTCCAAACAAATGCTGTGCTCGTTCCTCTAACTCTTCTCTATTAAATGCACGATTTCGCAACTCTAAATCGGCGACTCTCTGCTGAAGTTGTCTTCTCTCTTCCGTCAATATTTGAAGAGTTTCGCCCATTTGGCGATTTTCTTTTGTATTATCAACAATCAAACTGTTCATACTATTGAGTTTTTGAAGAAATTGCTTTGGAACAGCCCCATCACCCGATTGCTCTTTGACTAAAGCATCAGTCAGTTGCGCTTCTCTTTGCGCACTTCTCGTAATATCACCGCGAAGGATAGCAACTTTATCAATTAGTGAATTTCGTTCTTTTTCTACAGCCGAAAGTTTTGCTTTCAATTCATGAACATCAACTGCATTCTGTGTGGACTCCTGTCGTTCTTTTCCGCGTAGAGCCGCACGACGCGACTCCACTTCCTGTAGATGAGCTAGTCGTTGTTCGAGGCTTTCAATTTCACGAGATGATAAAATCAACCGTTCCTGTGCGTGCTCGAGTTCCGATGCCAGTTGCTCTTTTTCTTTTAAAACTCTGTCCATTTCGCGTTTCATCTGCTCGCCATATTCCTTACGATCCTGTAACTCTTTCTCGAATCGATGCTTTTCTCTTTCCAGCACACGTTCCATATCGTTGACTCGTTCTCGTTCGCGGTCATTTTGCGCTGTTAGCAATTTTATTTCACTTTGCAGACGAGTTGCTAACTCTGCCTCAACGTCATTTCTTTGAATTCGACGCGGAGATTCTGGAGGAGATTTTAGAATGAAACTATTTTCACGAGACATAGTTCTTTGATAAACCAGTAACTGAGCCGTTAATCTCTCACACTTTGCTCTCTCATTATCCAGAATTTTTTGCAATTCCGTCTCCTGTTCTAAGGCGGCTTGTAGTCGCAAACGCATTGTGTCTATAATCTCAGCGTCTTGCTGTTGAATGGCTTCAGAGTTTTTCTTTTCGTTTTCCAACAATCTTTGCAGCGTTAAACAATTGTTTCTCTCTACGTCGTAGTTTTTCTTTAATTCATTCAACTCATACGAAACGTCATCCGAACTGCCCTGTTGCAAACGTTCCAAGTTATCGTCGTCTGAATTGATCTCATCGCTTTCTATTGCCTTTAAAATGTTATCGTCTAACTGTGCCGAATAGTTCAATTCTTTTTCCACACATTCAGCGATTTCATCCAATGAGAGCGGCTTGGGACTTCCAGAATGTTCCTGGCGGCTGAACATAACTTTCAATCGATCGATTTCACTTTGAAGTTTTTCATTTTTCTCCTGCTCACGTCGTATTTGAATACGCATGTCCTCCACACTTCGCGGGCTTTTCGAGTCGCTGAGAATGTCTTTTAGTTCTTCAATCTTTTCTTCTCTCTGCTTCAGTTCCATCTTGTTGTGATCGTAATCGATCATTTTTTCATACAGATCACTTCGTGTCGCTTCCAGCTCCTTTTTCAGCAAATTTTGATCGGTGTTCAACACTAGCACCTGCTCTTCCAACGCCTTTATTTTCTCCAAATAACGATTCTCGTTTTCGGAGTAATTCAACAAATCTTTGTCACTTTTGGTGAGTAATTCATTTTTATGTGAAATGGTTTTACTCAACGACTGAATTTGCTGTCCATAGACGTCTATTTGCTCCATTAACTGTTCGTTTAAGACGCTCGTTGTTTTAAGCTTGTCGATACGACACAGCAGTTCTTCACACTGTCTGCCTTTCTGATCCAGCTTTTCGTTCAAACCTGCAATGTAGCTATCCCGTTCTTTCAGCATTTCGTTCAAATTATCGATTTCCATTTGAAGATTTCCCAGTTTATTCAATTTGAATTTGATTTCGTCAAACTCAGCCTGAAGTTGCTTCTTTTCGGCAACCAATTCACTAAGAAGTTTATTTTTCGCCTGTAAATCCAAATTTAAATTTGAAGCGTCATTGGTCTTGGCTTTGAGTTCGTCGCGCAATAAACTTTTCTCATTCGTCACCGACTCCAAGGACATTTTCAAACTTTCAACTTCATCTTCCAAAATTGGAACGGCTGCCAACTTCCCCTTCAATTTAGCTATTTCCTCCTGCAGTTTATCGACCTTTGCCTCATCAATTTTGCTGGGCAGTGAAGATTCGTCGGGACCAAATACTGTTTGATTCGGTCTACTGGCAGATGATGAATCGTCGCTGAAGTTTAGCTTTCTCGGTTTGGGAGAAGGAATCAAATCGTCACGAATATTAAATGAAGTGGATGATTGTCCTGCGAAAAATGGCGTCGACTCAAGTTGTCCAGAGGGATCTCCGGTTTTCCGAACAACATCCGGTTCAACGTATTCTGTTATGGAAACTACGTCACTCATAGTTCTAGCACTCGTTTTTCCATCCGCAGTTTCTTTGCAATATTTTTGTAAGTTCTCCAACTGCTGGTCGTCCAGATTCAGATTCAAGTAAACTTGAAGATCTCTTTGCTTTTCGGCAAGTACTTCCTTCAAATGATCAATTTCCTCGTCCTTGTCGGCTAACATTGTTTCCATCAGATCGGGTAACGCTAATTTGTTAATCATTTCGTTGCTGATCTTCTCTTTCAACTTCTTATTTTCATCAGCCTTCGCTTGCAGTTCCATTTCCAATTTTCCAATTCTCTCGTCATCTCCACCCTTCGCCAAATCGGCTTCCAACCGATCGATGATAACTTTGCTTTGCTCCAAATGATCTTTTAAAGTTGCAATTTGTTTTTCCCGAGCAACGAGCTTCTCTTCCACGTTGTTCAACTTCGATTGCAAATCGTATACCTTGATGTTCAGATCAGATGTACCTTTTCGATGCAGTTCCTCAGCCCGGTGACGCTGTTCGTCCAAACGAGACTGCAACGTAGATATTCGCAAAATTTGCTCGGTCATTTTTTCTTGCAAATTATCGCGTTCCTGCTGCAGATCCTGAAAAGAAAAAGAAAGTCTAGAAAACTTTGTAGATTGATAAAAAATGAACCTCCTTGCGGCAGGAAAGAGACAACTATAGGGAACTTAAAAAAATCATTCATGTCAGAGCCTTTATCATGCCCGAAGCGGTAGCGGAGGGCGTGACGCAGTCCCCACACCCCAAAAAAAACGTCCACAAACCCAAAAAACTCCATACAAAAACCTTTGGGGCAAGGAGCCATATATAGGCGAACTTTTGAGTTTTTTCCCCACGAAAATTTTTTGGAATTTTCAGAAATCTGCCAAAGTGACGCCATCTTGGATTTTTGGTAGGTATAAATTAGGCTTCTTTGGGTTTTCGAATTTTAGCTCCGGAATTACACTATACTTAGAGGGACGGTTTCCTCTAAAAAGTTATAGAGTTTCATCAGGAGAATCTTGAAGTTTTTGCTATTTTTGCTTTATAAGAATACCTAGACATTTCTTTTCTTCAGGAAAGTTTTATGAATCAGTGGGAAGAATTGGTGACACGAAGTGTTCCGAAGGAAGGCGAAGGTGACACAAAGTATTTCGAAGGTAGCCGAAGGTGCTACGAAGTGTTCCGATGGTAGCCGAAGCTGTTGGAGAACAATTTTTTTGGAGGAAAATTTTTTTGTATAAAATATTTTTTTGGAGAAAACTTTTTTCTGAGAAAAATTTTTTTCGGAGAAAATTTTTTTTGGAGAAAAACTTTTTCGGAGAAAATTTTTTTTGGAGAATAAAAATTTTTTTGAAGAAAAATTTTTAAATTTTTTTCGGAGAGCCAATTTTTTTGGAGAAAACACTTTTTTCGGAGGGAAAATTATTTTGGAGAAACATTTTTTTGGACGAAAATTTTTTTTCGGAGCAAATTTTTTTCGAAGACAATTTTTTTCGGTGAAATTTTTTTTCTACAACTGAAAACTTCCAAAACGACAGCTCTTTTTTTTCGAACAAAATTACGTTGTGTTAAAAAAATTGCGTCACAAATGCCGGATCCACCAGCGGAATAATTTTTCAACACTTTCAGTTTTTACTCGTAAAAATTGTAATTTATCTTGAACGCAATAAGAAACAAAAGTTAAATTTAAAGTTAAAAACTGATAGTGCAGAAAAATTATTTCGTCGTTGGATCCGGCATTTGTAACGCAATTTTTTAACACAACGTAATTTTGTTTTAAAAAAAGCGCTGTAATTTTCTCAGGATATTAAAACTTTGAACTCAAGTTTCCATTCAAATAAACTTCTGCGTATTATCAGCGATAGCGTCTTCAGCGATATCATTAATTTTGGAAGCAGACTTACGGACTACTGCGTCACACTCTACCTTTAAACAGGTTTTTGTTGTGATAAGGATTTCGTACTGGGGGGGGGGGGGGGGGTGGGTGGGATTTTCGACATTTTTTCATTGAAGGGACCCCAAATTCTTAATAAGGGAGCCCAGTTTTTCGTGCTTATTCCTATTTTGTTCGCGTTGTGAAAATCTGATAAATCTGATAGAAGCACAATAATCCCATTTTACTTAGAGACACTTTTGTTCTGCGCAGGTTTTTAACACAGCGAAAACCTGCGCATAACAAAAGTGCCCCTAAGTAAAATGGGATTATTGTAATGAAACATGGTCAGTTGAAATTTTTTCATGATTTTCTTTCATGCTAGAAAAATGAAATGCGAGCGTAACTAGCGAGAAAAATTTTATTGAATAAAATGAAACAATTAATTTTCCATAAGAAGAAAACACACTAAAAATGGTGCCAAGAGCCTGCAGGCGAAGTTTTTTCAAATTGCAATACTTTGAGTGTAAGATGAGAGAATCGCGAGCGCAGCGAGCGAAGAATTTATTCTGAGTGATAAATAATAGGTGAGCCAATTTTGGGTGCAGAAATTGGGTTTTGCTGAAAAGATCGTTTTTTTCTTTTTGGCGCTTTTAAAATGTTTTCAAAAAACACGAAATTGAGATTGTGACAATAGAAGATTGTAATTCAATAAAGAGTTCTTCCATAAAAAAATCGTGGGACTATTCCGGATCGCTGTAAGTGTCAGGCATCCCGAAATAAAAATAACACAACTACTGAATATGAAGAATCATTCTGAAGCGCTGCAGACGAAATTTGTTTTAGTAGGAAATGAGTTTGACTGGGGTGCACTGGGGGGGGGGGGTGGAGGAGAGCATTTATAAAATATGGGGTGCACTGGCATGGGACTGGGGACTGGGGACCTGGGGACTCCGAGCTTGTATGTTATAAAAGACCCTGATTCATGACCAAGTCTTGATAATGAAAATAGGGCCGATGGACACTATAGCCTTCTCAGAAAATGAGTGCTATGCAAACCTCAACTCAAACAAAGTCGCACAGAAACACTGAAAATCTCCCATCGTTCATCATTTCGTAAACTTGCTACATTTCCTTTACATGTGGTTTCAAATTTACAGATTTATGCGTGTTTTGATTGTTGTAACTCTCTCTTTCGACATAAACTTGCATTTCCTTTCTATCAATTTACGCTTCATATGCGGGTTACATTCATTAGAATGCGGTCATTGCTCTGAATTATGCACCAAATTATTAAAAAATGATTCATAAACATAAGGCTGCGCAGACCCGTACGATTTCGTGTAAAGAAACGGTCAATTTTATGAATGACGACTACGACATAATTTTATCAAATAAGCGATTTCGTCATAATTTTTCGTTGCAAATTGCACAAAGAGCAATTGTGAAAAGCCTGTCCGAATAACGATAAAAGGGACTCAATTCGTCCTAGAAATATGGTTCCAGACAAATTAACGTACCAAAAGTTGAAAAATTTCTTGAGTCTAATCAAAAATCAAAATTTGAAAAAATCTCAATAATTTAGATCCATGTCGTTAGGCAAAAAATGGCAACATTCTTCAGCACAAAATCAATTTTACGCACTTTCCCTCTCCTAGCAAGAGTGAGGACAATCAAAGCAAATGGTTGAAAGAATACTGATTTAAGAAGCAACTGTAAACTCGCTCCCTGTGATTTACCTCCGGTACATTCCTAGGAACCCACACGTGTTTGGAAATATTCGGTATCCGCAGTATCCTGCGTAATCGGAAAATCAGAGACCTGACCGCGAAATCCTACAAAAGTCACCGGGAAATTTCACTCGATTTTGGCGGATATCGAGAAAACAATTTCTGATACCGCGAAGAAAACATTGAAGCTCAAAAATTTCAAAGCCCCGGGAGCCGACAACATACATGGAGAACTTTTCAAACACGGTGGTAATGCGTAATGCAAAACGAGATAAATGAGCTCATCAAGCGCATATGGAATGCCGAAGAGCTGCCGAAAAAGGGGAGGACTAGCATCATCTGCCCCTTATACAAGAAAGGTGACAAATTGGAGAATATCAAAGAATATCGCTTACAAGATATTTGCGAATATTTTATACAAACGCCTTCGTCCATACATAGAATCCACTGTTGGTGAATATCAAGGTGGCCGACAACGGACCAGCTGTTTAGCATTAGACAGTTCCTGGAGAAGTGTAAAGAGTACAACGTTGAAATACACCAATTGTCCGTTGACTTCAAGGCAGCATACGACGGTGTTAACAGGAGAAAGTTAAGGAGAGTGATGGAGGGGTTCCCAAAAAACTAATCTCGCAAACAAAGTTGACATTGGATGAATCCAACAGCCGGACAAGAATTCGAAGCCAATTGTCAGACGCTTTCTTCATTTAGGAAGGACTACGACTAGGAGATCCGCTCACGACGCTGTTTTTTGTTTTGATCCTAGAAGCAGCAGTAAGAACCATGGACATGGACATCGACACCAGCAGAACCATTTTCACAAAATCCAGTCAATTGGTTGGCTTCGCAGACGACTTGCACATCTTGGGTCGAAACATGGAAGCTGTAAAGGAAATGTTCACGATTTTGGACAGTAAAGGTATCGACATCGGGTTGAGTGATCTTACAGTGATCAACACATACAAGCCACCGAACGCTACATGGACTGAGTCATCACTTCCTATCGTCTCTCATCCGACAGTATCATTGGGCGATTTCAACAGCCACCATATGAAATGGGGATACAGACAAAGCGACGAAAACGGAGAGCTGATAACTCAATGGATGGATCAAGAAAACATGTTCCTATGTTTCGACGCGAAGGAACGCGGCACTTTCAGATCAGCAAGATGGAGGACCGAAACGAATACAATCTATGCCTGGTTACTAAAAACAATCAGGGAATCCACTTCATGTTACCAGGAAAGTGCTGAACGACTTTCCACATAGCCAACACAGGCCGGTACTCATTTCTATTGGCATAAAAATACCACTTTTCGAATCGATTCCAATTCCGCGATGGAATTTCAGGAAAGCCGACTGGAACGCATATGCCCGTAGCACAGATGCCAACGTGAGATGGGTTAAACCGAAAGTGGACAACTACAATTGTTTACAAAGCTAGTGAAAAACACGGCCAAAAAATGCATTCCTCGTGGATACAGAAAAGAGTTCATTCCATGCTGGACTGAAGAAAGCACAAGACTGTATAACGAGTACGAAGAGAGCGGAGACACAGAGATTGCCGACGATCTCTTGCAATCACTGGATAACGCGCGGAGACAACGACGGATAGAATCGATTGAAAGCCGGTCCAGATGAAATGCTCCCGGAATTCATCACACAAAGCGGGAAAAACACAAAACTATGGCTGACCCGATTTTTCAGCGAAATCATTTACACAAAGAAACTACCGCCAGAATTGAAAAAGACGAAAGTGGTAGCAATAGCAATACAAAAGCCCGGAATCTATGCTAAGTACCATGTACAACCGAATAAAAGCTGCAATCGACATAAAATTACCACAAGAACAAGCAGGCTTTCGAGCGAACCGTAGTTATTGTGACCAAGTCCTGGCTCTGACGACTCATATTGAACACGGTTTTGAAAAATGCCTCAAAACAGGAGTTGTCTTTATTGACCTAACATCGGCATTCGACGCTGTATGGAGACAAAGGCTTCTCTACAAGCTCATCAAAACTATACCATGCAACTCATTCTTGACGCTAATCAACGAGATGCTCAGCAAGAGAGAGTTTGTGGTGTTCATCAACAGTGAGAAAAGTGATACGTGCATACTGAATAATGGCTTGCCCCAAGGATCGGTCCTCGCTCCTATACTTTTTAATCTCTAAATCAGCGATATGCCAGCCACCTGCAGTCGAAAATTTGGATATGATGATGACTGACGACAATGCGATAGCAACACAATCCAAGAGTTTCCAACACATTATAGTGTATGTTCAGAGTTTTTGCCAGCCGGAAAGCACTTAGTTTGAAGGAAAATATTACCCAAAATGACTCTTTTTTCCAAAGTATAGGATACACCTGGTAAATTATCACTATGGGGACTCTTCCTTGCCTCCAGATACGTAATTACTTAGATGAGACTTCCTTTTATAATCGTTAAAACTCAGAGCAAAATTGTAACACGTCCGCCTTCAACGACTACTACTACTACTACTACCGGACTTGTTAGTGCTCGAAAAGTATTTCAAAAAATGGGGACTGAAACCGAACCCGAGCAGAACTGAATCGATAACTTTCCACCTCAACAACCAACAAGCCGGCTATAAATTGCGCCTTGCCTTCTGTGGAAGAACCGTAAAGCACAACAGCCATCCAAAGTACCTCGGATACACATATGATCGATCACTCACACACCGCAAGCATCGCGAAAAGACAGCAGCCAGAATCCAGTCCAGAAATAACATCATTCACAAACTATGTGGAACGACGTGGGGTGCTGATGCCGAAACACTACGAACATCGGCTCTTGCATTAGTCTTTTCGGTGGAGGAGTATTGCTCGCCGGTCTGGTTAAACAGCGCACATACCAGCAAGATTGATGTCCTGCTTCATGACACGTTATGGACGATTACCGGCACGGTGAAATCGACGCCTATCGAATGGCTACCGGTTCTCTCGAACATAGCCCCACCGCAGCTACGCAGACAGCAAGCCTTTCAAAAAGAATTTCGCAAAATCCAGCAACACCCGCAGCTACCTATCCACCAAGACAGAGAGCTCGCTCGATGCCATAGGCTTGTGTCAAGAAATTAACTGTGATTTTTTTTCCTCTCATAACTCTGTAAACACAAATACGCTAAATAAAAAAAAATCGGGTTGAAAGTTAATGACACAAAGACCCAACACTTGATTATCTTCCCATCGAATCGACAACATGACCAAAACGTCACAATTAGCACTCACACATTTCTGACAACGACATAATGGGCAAAATCAAAAGGCGGATAACTCTTGGCAACCGGAGTTATTACAGCCTGATAAAAATTTTAAAGTACAAATCAGTAAGACCAATAGTTACGTATAGGTCGGTGTCGTGGTGCATAAATCAGAACAATCGCTGCTCACGTTCGAAAGAAAGGTACTACGTACAATTTTTGGATCAGTATATGACGAAGAACAGAACAGATGGAGCAGACGATTTAACCACGAACTTATGCAGCTTTATCGAGAGCCGGACGTAGTTAAAACAACAAAAATAAACAGACTACGATGGCTTGGTCATGTACAGCGTATAGATGAAAACCGTGCTCCGAAGAAACTTTTCGAAACCAAAGCGGAAGGTAAATTTAGTGCAGGGTGACCAAAATCCAGATGGTGCAATACATAAACCTGGGAGTAGCCAACTGGAAGACGTTAGCTGTAGATAGGTCCGGTTGGAGAAGGTCAAGACGTCTAATGGTCTCACAACTACCTCGGGTAAAGTCGTTGACTTAAAGAGTTACTCATATCTTGCACACCGGCGGCGCTGCTGTTTCTTTATATCCCCTGCAGGTTACTGTGGGTGGATGTGGATCTGCCCCATAAACACTGCGAGCTAGAAACACACTGTTACCGAGTTACGCATAAAACTTTGAATGCCGCCTCCCCCACTAGACATTTTATTCAAATTTTTTGTCATCAGATATTCATAAACATTTCGTCCGATCCCCTATTTGTGAGAGAAATCATCGACAAAATGACACGCAGTTAAGGTTTCAACCGTCATTGCTGTAGTCTTAAGTCGACTAAATAAGATTTTTTAAATATTTTAATAAAAGAACTGAAGAAACTGATTGATATAGAACGAAGTAATAATTACAAATAATGTTTAAATGCAGGCATAATTTTAAAAATAGAAATAAAAATATAAACAAAATGATGAACTACGATGTTAAAATGACGATAAAATAGTGATTCTAAATATTGTTTACACGGATTTACATTTCCAATGATAAATCTGTTGAAGTTCATAATTTGTTATTCGTCGCTTCAACGAAAACACTAAAGCCAACAAATATCTACAAACTCGTTAAATGCGAGCAATGAAAATCACATCTCTATATCAAAATGACATGAAAAACTGTCCAATTCACACGATCATCAACTTAGAAATTAACTACACACTTTGACGACTCAATTAGATCGGTAATTTGTCAGATGGACAGTAGCATTCGGTAGTTTTAAAATTCACATGCGCTAAACGATATACTCAAACAAAGAAATAGCGCTTTGATAGTTAATGGACCGAGACTTGTGATCTGTGGACGATTAAGTGAAAACTGAAGAGAAAATGAAAATTTTATGAAAATACTACGTCTATAAAGTGAAGATGAGCAAGAGAGTAGAAGACGCGAACTCACACGTTGGTAATTTGTTTTGGACTTTGAGCGTATCGTATGGTGTATGTTGCTCTGGCTGTGTGTATTTATTTATCTTCCTATTAATCTTCTTTTTTTGTTCCTTTAAACGTTATTGAAAAAATTAAAATTAAATTGAACAACGGGAGAGATCATTCAACGACTTTGCATTTTGTGCTCGCATCACTTCGCATACGATATTTATTTTTAGTAAATTTGTACTAACACATAAAGTAATCGAAGTTGTTCAAAGTGAATGGTGTAGTATTTAATGTTTCGAAATATTTACGAGAACGATCTACACATAAGTTTGTTATGATCATAAAAATTTACATTTTAGTTTATCGTGATATTATCGAATAAAATTAAAAATGAAAAGTTTAAGTTTGTTAACTTAAGGGGGCCTAAAAATTGCGGTAGGAGTCGAATTTTTATCAGATTCGCTTCATAATTTCTTTATTACGAAAACCTGATTCATAGAAATATCTCATTCGATTAGGAGTATTTCAACGACAGTAATAATTGATGTCTCAAGCCAACCGTCCTAAGTATACGCATAAAACTTCCCATACAGAGGGACGAAAAGCTGAGAACGATTCAAAAATTACAGTGGTATGGCCGCAAACGGCCTCAGTGTTTGGTTGAGATGCCTCATGGCGCTGGAACGTGATGGTTGTGGTAGATAGTGAACTGAGTCAAAGCAGTTCACGTGTTGAATTTGGGTGACCTTCCTGTGCAACCAGGTTGGCGAAAATACAGTAAGGAAATGATAGTATTTCGGTCCCGACCTAGCATCCGCGACAGTTAGCGCAAGCTGTCGTTTTAGTTGGAGCTAAAGGCTTTAGGATTAGTACGCCCGCGCTAATTGGGCGTATTTCAATTCCTTCAATTGCTAGGTATGCACGTTAATCTGCCTCATTTACGTAGTCTCGCTTCGACTGAAGTTGTAACCGCGCACGTTTTCGACAGCCTCCGACAACAGCGCCATCGGCTGTAAAAACTTAAAATAATGGCGGCTGCTATCACCAGTGCCCGCGTGTTGTATAAATTCTAAATTTAAATATTTTTCTCTATATACGAGAGTGGAGGTGTGATTCTTAGATCACTTGTAAGTGACAAGTAATTTTCGCGGTATGTGCACCAACACACTCGCATATACGGAAAAATATCTTTTCATTCCTAGGACGGAAAATGCTGTTTTCCGTCTTATTTTAAAACAGAAAAGCAGTTTTCTGAACCCTCGGAATGAAAAATATTGTACGAAACTCGGAAAAATATATGTTTTTGACTAGTGTGATTGCCTTCCACTCGTTAAAAACATTATATTTTTCCTATTACGTAAATAACTATTCAATGATACCCCTTTGCACATTCGGTGTGTACTTTCGTCTGTGCTTCGTACACGCTTACATACACATCTTGTCGGTGTATGTTGAAATATTCTATTATTTGCTAGCGGAAGTAGCAACACAATGGTTCAGTGTTGCCAAGGGAGAAGTCGGACCGTCAGCGAAGTGGTTAGGTTAAGAGCCTTACTGCGATGGTCCCCACAGAGGGTAAAATCGGTATGGCTCCCCATGCAGGTGTCGTTGCATGGGCGATAGACTCACACTTTGGTTGAGGTGTGCCTAGCGACGGTGAAAAGCTGGGGCTGTGGACGATAGTGAATTTAGGAAACCGAAATCACGTTTTGAAGTTGAGTGATCTTTATCCTTCCTGGGCACGGGAAAAACGATCGGCGATTTTCCGAGTTCAGCTGTAAGCGTATACGTCGTGTACATCGTTAACAATGGTAGGATATTAAGTCGAGTAAAAAATATTTTCCTATTCAAGATTTTCACAATTACACCTGTAGATGAAATTATAGACTTTTGTCTGACCTATCACAGTTAATAAAAACGTCAACTCATTCGGAGGCAAAAAATGAACTCAACGACCTCATTTTCAACTGTAGGAAAGAAAATGTAAAATTCGTTTTTATAGCGCAGAAAAATTCAGACTGTCTCGCGAAATGAATTAGTGTTTCTTATGTACCAACGAAAATAGATTTTTCGTCAACAAAATACTAGGAAACAGAGTAAATAAGCGAAATAATAATTCCGATAACAATTTTTAAATGATTCAAAATAATGTTTCAATCTGTTGTAGAGTCATTTAAGTGCTACACTTTCGTATGGGGATATTGATCTTTCGTCAAACGTAATATTTGGCTTCGAATCTCACAAAAAGTTGTGTGCCGGAGCTGTCAAAAATGGTAAAAAATTGACCGTCTGCTAAGTGAGTCAGCGGATTATGTCAAAGTATATTAATTTTCATAACACGATGCGAAAGCTGTCAAACTTATGACATTTACACTTTTAGTGAGTTATCGGCTCGGTCTGACATTTCTATCTAGTAAAAATGCGAAAAAGAAGGACGACAACATTGTATGATAGCTGTTTCATTTTTTCGCATGTTTGAGATAGAAATGTTAGGCTGGGCCGATGCCTCACTAAAAGCCTTGAGCATCGCGCACGAAAATCACTACACTTTGACGTTAGCCGTTGACGCACTAAAGGCGTGGATAAAGAACTTCTTTTTTTACGTTTCTCTCAAAATTAATTGATTTTTTGTATGAATCCGTCTTTACTTCCAAACTTACTTACCAAACTTTACTTCGTCTCAATTTGGGAAAATGGCTATCAGAAAAATTATGAACCTATTTTTTCATGCAAAATTTTGGTATTTTTGGTGACATTCTCTGAAATTTTTCACTAGTAAATTCGCAAAATCTAAAAAGTATATGAATTTTCACAAATGTTACTTTCCCTACTGTTGTCTTACCCTAGGACATTTGGCGACAAACAGGCGGACGTACAAAGATTTTTTCATCTTTGACATCTTCATGTCTGTAGCGTACTGTAGTGTTGACAGACTCATAGATTGGGGTGAAATTGTGAATTATCCAATACAGTACGAAATAGACCCGTGCGCCGGTCGAAAATTTTCGGCGGCGGCTTTTGATTTTTTTTTTTAAATGTCGGCGGCGGCGCAATCGGCTAGCCGATTTAACATTTTCGGCGGCGGCTACATCACGTTTAGCTCTTTTATCGGCGGCGGTCGGCGCGGCGCATAAAATATAAATGAGCCGATTTTGCATTTTTCAGCGGCGGAGACGCTGGGTTTTTAAAATATCGGGGGCGGCGCAATCGGCTAGGCGATTTATAATTTTTCGGCGGCGGCGACATGATTTTTTCGGCGGCGATCGACGCGGCTGGCGCCGGCGCACGGGTCTAGTATAAAAAGAAACTTCTAAAACGTGTGGAATCGAGGAAGGTTGAAGAGACTGAACTGTTGTGTTGAATCTCGCATGAGATCAACATCTTTATTTGAATTTTATCACATTGCGACTAGGACGCAATCTTATGTTGAACATTTAGAGCTCAACGTCGTACGGATCGCTTCGTTTTAATCGTTGCAGTCAGCCAGTTACTCGGTCTAGAAAATTAAGTTTGTCGCAGAACAAAATTTATAAAGTTTGAATTTATCGTTTTATTTGATTGCACGGTGAGGGAATTTGTGAGCTCAGTGAAATCTTGATAAAGAGATCGAGAATTATACTGTTGATTACAGGTGCTCATCGCGATCTGACAAAGGGAATGGATGACAGATAAAAGAATTGGAACATGTAAGATAGGTGATAGATACTGGAGCCAAGAGGCAGAAGACTCAAGTGCAGAGAACGATAATGTATGCTCTGGGTACCCTCACCCTCATACTTGACAGCAAGTGATAGTATGGAAATGCTGGAAAGTCACGTAACAATACATCTATGAGGTCTCAGGATGGAAAGTATTACGCCACCTGAGGGCAGCATATCGGGACACGATGCGGAAGAGTCCTCAAGTACGCGAGGGTCCCAAACTCAAATAATCCGATAACACTTTTTGGCTATGGATAGAATTTAGATAGTGGTCATAAAACGTTTGTGTTTGGGGGGAGGGGGTGTCCAACAAAACAGCCTTTTAATTCAAAAAAATGTGTGGAACATTGCAGACAGAGGGGACGGGCTTCCAAAATCCCGGAAAAATACAGACGTCATATATGAACGCTCCATTACAACTAAATTTTATGTTCAGAAAAGTTCACTATCAATTGATCATTCGCTTCTAAATAGAGAACGCTTATTGTATTCACTTGAAAATAACTATAGAGTTTGACGACTCAAAGTTTGAATAGAACATTTGAGACGCCTGATATAGCCTTGCGTGCGACTCTGTGCATGTTTCGTTTTAGAATCACTTG
This sequence comes from Pseudolycoriella hygida, assembly GCA_029228625.1. Taxonomy (NCBI): domain Eukaryota; kingdom Metazoa; phylum Arthropoda; class Insecta; order Diptera; family Sciaridae; genus Pseudolycoriella; species Pseudolycoriella hygida. The sequence continues at coordinate 3,729 of WJQU01001791.1, read as the reverse complement.
AACAATTAAAGAAGCCACTGTAGTTCTTTAACCTATTCGACAAAACTTTCATGCAATTATAAGTTAAGAACTATTTTAGGAATGAAATTACTTCGATATCAAAGTCGTACTTACCAAATAACTGTTTCGAATCGAACCGATTTGCATTTCCAAATCTCGTATGCGTTTCACAGCCGCCTCTTCCGCACGATTGTGTTTTATCAATTTCTCCAAAATTCTCTGCACATCATCCACTGGTAACGAACGTGGTGTTCGAGGGGTCTAACATAAATTTTGTAAATTTATTTTTAGCGTCACTTACATTTCATAAAAAACTTACATCAATCGGTGAATTGGTGGCAGAAATCATTCCTTTTACAGAAACATCTTCCGATGGGCTACTACACGAAGCTGAATATATTTCGGAATGCAAAGATTCCAGATTCTTGGTCTTACGGTCCAAGCTGATTTCGATCTCTTTTAACTGGCTCGAAATCTGTTCAACTAGCATACTTTGCTCGGCACTTGGTCGCGCATGACGCAGTTGTTCCTCGAGATTAGCAATCTTTTCAAGATAATTCGTAACCATTTCATTTTTTAAACTTTCCATTTCGTCATGCAGCGACTCATTGGTATGCGTCTGTGCGTTTGCATAGTTTTCGAGCGACTAATGACACAAAAACTCATTTGCAAATCGTTCGCAACAAATGTTAATGGTTATAATGATCTCTCACCTTGATTTTTTCAGTTAAAACATTTTCTTTAGCTGATTTTGTTTCCACCTGATTTTCCAACTCAGCTATAATTTCGCGAAGAACGAATATTTTGTCGATTGACGCTTTCAGGTCATTTTCCAGTTGTTGTTTCTTATCCTCATAATCGGATATGGATAGCGTCATTTCTTTGATTTGTTGTTCCATAGCTTCAACCTTCATCAAAACACATTGATTTGTAAAAGTGTTAGAAACATTGAACAGGCGAAAGTCGTTGGCACCTCATCCATCTCGTTTTGCGTTATTCATACAACTTTGTCGAAAGTCATTCTGTACTATCAACATACAACAGTATTTGTTATCCGAGGAGAGAAAAAAGAGAATGCAGAGCGGTCAGAGTGAAAGTTTGCGACCAGACCGAAGCAAGAGTGGCAATTCGCTCGAGTTGCAAGTTTTTATTTTCCTGAGGATGGCACAATGTTTTTCGTGATATTTTTATCAACGAAATACAAACCCTAATTTATTACAGTGGACAAATTTAGCGGAACTGCATGATTTTGTATTTTAAATTGATAGATTTATCAGTTCGGGCGATCACTCCCCAATCTTGGAACACAGCTCTCGCGATCCTTTATTTTCTCCTGATTCTCAATAGAGGTGAGCGGGTTGCCCGAAATTCGAAAAAAAAAGCCTGCCCGAACCCGACCCGACCCGACGAACTACTTTTGACAGGTTTGGGTTTCGGGCTTTCGGGTCTAGAAAATTCCTGTCGGTCGGGTTTTAAAATTTCCGGGTTTCGGGTGTACTTTTTATCGGGTTTACGATTCAGGTTCGATAATAATGCTACAAAAAAAATATTTGAAAATGATGCACCCTAGAATATTCAAATTACATCGACTACAAAACAATGATGTATTAGAGGTGAGCCGGTTGCCCGAAATGCAAAAAAAAGGCCGCCCGAACCCGACCCGACCGAACCCGACCAGAACCCGAACTAGTTTTCACGGGTTTGGGTTTCGGGCTTTCGGTTTTAGAAAATCCCGGTCGGTCGGGCTTCGCGTTTTAATTTCGGATCGGGTTCGGGTCGGGTCGGGCCGAGCCGCCAGCGTTTTCCGGGCGGTCGGGCTTCGGGTTTTAATTTCGGATCGGGTTCGGTCCGGGCCGGGCTTCCAAAAAAGGTCGGACCGCACACCTCTAATTCTCACGCACATCTAGAAGTTGCCGAAACTCTCATCTTTTTTATAAGCATATTCAGTCCACAGTGTCCAGTTATCGCTCCGACCACTCTCCTAATGCGATCCTGGCTCATACCTAGCAGACCCATTCCAAATTTTGGTTTCGGGAAAAGCGCTTTGTATGAACACTTCCTTCGTACATATTCCAGTACTCCACATGCCTTTGCATCACCCAATCTCTCAGCGCTTTCGAACAGATTGATCGAGCAATCGACAAATACGGTTCAGGGCCGTTGTCGAGAGCCGTTGAGCCCGCCTAAGCTAGCTCGTCCGCGCTCTCGTTTCGCAGATTAGACTGATTACTCTCGCCTGTCGAGTTCAAGAAGTCCTTGTGCTTCTTCACAAGTTTGGAAGTGGCAACAGGTGAAACCAGTGTTCTAATCATCTCCTTACTGTCTGGACATATAAGGATCTGCTTTCCCTGCTCGAACTCCGGCAGTGCTTTGCGAGCTTCTGCAAGCACTGCGAAAACTTCTGCCTTAAAGACACTCACAAGGACTCCCAGATGGAACAGATTTCCTTCCCCCGAGTTTAGGGTATACACGCCAGTACCCGCTCCTACAGATGTCTTCGATCCGTCTGGAAGTGCTACCACATCCAGCCACTACTGCCTACTCGGAATTCTTACGCTGAGTCGCCTTATGAAGTCGATTCTAGGCGTCATCTGGTTCCTTGGCATGCCAAAAATCGGGTCCAATTCAAAAAATGAGATCCCGCATACCGTTTTGCGCAGCCTGTCTGCGGCAAAAACAGCTTTAGCACTAATTACCACCTCTACGGGCGGCATAGCCAGCAGCGCATCCATGGCCGCAGTGGCCGGTGTCTTCATAAAACTAGTAATACAAATGAAAACTAGTCTCTGAATTTCATTTAGCAGCTTACGAGCACATTCAATTTCGAGCCTAGGCCACCATGCTACACAACCGTGGCTAAGCATGGGTTTAATTACAGCATCATACAACCATAGAATGGCCTTTGACTTCAAGCCCCAGTTCCTCCCGAAAGAATTTTAATCAATCAATCCATTTAAGTTTGCTGTTAAGGTTTGTGCGAAAGCTCAACTTGACAGAACAAAAAAAATTTTTTGTCAAGTTGAGATTTCATACAAACCTTATGCGATTCTCAGTGCGCTCAATATAATGATCCCTTTACAAGCTGCTCAAGAACTCCTAACGGTGAAGCTATGCTGTGAATAAACGGCAACCAACGAAGCTATGTCATAGCTTTTCATAAGTTTCTGCTTTCTGGCATTTGCTTGAACTCTCGTCAGATCTAACAGGCTAACGCAAAACGAAATGCTAAAGGGCTTCAACGTCTTTCATACCTCACACTTAATTTATTTGTTTTCAAAGTAAAAGATTCTTGTTTTCGGAAGTGAAAAAACAAAATCACAAGCATACATAAGCAACAATTACGAAATTATAAATACTTACTCCAACCTTTTCCACAAGTCCTTCTTATCAAACTTATCTTCATGCCAAATTGTACAAGTTGTTTTTATACAACATTTTTTTACAGTGTACATGAAGTGTATTTTATGAACGAATTTTCCGAAATATAGAATGAGTGCAGTGCAAATGCGAAACAAACAAAATTAGTGAATTTCATTAGTGGACTTTTTTAGACGTTTAATGAAACGAATGTCTTTTTGCAACTCCCGCAATTGAAATGACTTTCCCTTAAACCTAACTACATGAAGAAACTCTTCCCATCGTAAGTAATTTGTAACATACCTCTTTAACAACCAAAGAATAAGTTTGAATTTCCTTTTCCTTATCACGAATCTGTGCATTCAATCGATC
>WJQU01001790.1:0-25000 GCA_029228625.1 Pseudolycoriella hygida | reverse complement strand
ACTTGAGCAATAAGCACAGGCAAAAGTTCTTCCATAAATTATCGGCCGTGCCGAGATATTTCAAACAAAAAAAAAGGTTTCAAAAATCCGAAGAGATTTACTCGAGTTATGTACAAAAAACACGTGGGGCCCTAACAAAGACTCGCTTGTAGTGCCCAAGCTAAGTCCAAAGACTCAAATCGAAAAATGTTTCTTCCACAAAAATGTCGGTCATGCCCAGATCTTTCAATAAAAAAAATTTTGAAAATCGGAAAAGATTTGCTCGAGTTATGTGCAAAAAACACATAGAGCCCTAGTAGAGACTCGTTTTTAGTGCCCTAGCTAAGTCCAAGGACTCAAATTCAAAAAACTTTCTCCTATAAATTGTCGAATATGCCCAGGTCTTTCAAACAAAAAAAAAATTATGAAAATCGGAAAAGATTTACTCGAGTTATGTACAATAGACTGAAAACCTCTTAAACGGCCCTAGCTCGGCGGCCCTTAGGCCGACAGTGCCCAGATTCAAGATTCAAGATTTTTTTATTACGTCCGTCAACACGATAACTCGAGTAAAACACAATCGATTTCCAAAAACTTTTTTCCCTAAAAGGTAATCAAAAAATCTTTTATGGGATTGAACGTGGGCATTGTCGGCCCAAGGACCGCCGAGCAAAGGCCGTTTAAGTGGTTTTTGGTCTTTTGTACACAACTCGAGTAAATCTTTTCCGATTTTCATTAACTCTCTTTTGTTTGAAAGGTCTGGGCACGGCCGACAATTTATGGAACACATTTTTTTTGATTTGGAGCCCTTGGACTTAGCTAGGGCAGTAAAAACGAGTCTCTGCTAGGGCCCTAGGTTTTTTTTTATACATAACTCGAGTATAAATTTCTTCCGATTTTCAAAAAAAAAAATTAATTGAAACGTCTAGGAATGTCTCACATTTTATGGAAGAAAATTTTTTGATTAGGGGCCCTTGGGCTCAGCCAGGACCCTGAAACTAGGCCCAACGTGTTTGTTTACATAAATGGGGCAAATCCGAACCGATTTCGTTGATTCTTTTTCTATTTGAGAGGTAACCGTGTACCGAATTATATTCATAGACAAATTCGGGCCTATGCTTTGGACTCAAGCAGGCCTCAGTTCGGTCCTAAGGTCGGCCCTAACAAAAAAAAATTTTTTGCCATATTGTATCAATTTCTGTTTCCCCTTCTAAAAATATTATTTTTATCATTTAAAGGGCTCAAAGTTGGGTGAATTTGTACGAACGCATCAAACCATTCCCCGAAGGTAGTTCTATTGATGTGACAGAAAGTATGCTACGTAAAAATATCAGTGTACTGCAAATGTTTGAGAAGGCAGATGAATTCTTCAAGGGATTGGGACTGCCTGCGAATGATATGTCATACGATGAGAATCGTGGGGCTATTATCATCAAGCCCGAAGATAAAACAATCACTTGCCACGCAAGTGCATGGGATTTCTGCAATGGTTTGTCTAACATATTTTCTTTCAAACACTTGCCTCAAATTAACAAACAAAACCTTACCAGGTTATGACTTCAGAATTAAAATGTGTACCGTTGTTAATCAAGAAGACTTCGTAACCGTTCATCATGAGATGGGACACATAAATTACTTCATTTTGTACAAGAATCAGCCGCTAATTTTCCGTGGCGGTGCAAATCCTGGTTTCCATGAAGCAGTTGGGGATCTCATAGCTCTGTCAGTTTCAACGCCCAAGCATTTAGAGAGCATTGGATATCTTGAGAATTATCGTGATACAGAAGAAGACAACATCAACGCGCTGTTCAAAATGGCTTTGGAAAAAATCGCCTTCATTCCATTCGGTCTTCTTATCGACAAATGGCGATGGGATGTTTTCAGTGGTGCTGTACAGCCGAATGAATGGAATAAACATTGGTGGGAGTTGAGGAAGCGATATCAAAAGGTTAAGCCACCTACTGCACGTGGTGAGGAATTCTTTGATCCAGGGGCCAAGTATCACGTACCTGCAGGTGTTCCATACATTCGTTACTTTGTTTCACACATTCTTCAATTCCAATTCCATCGCGCTGCTTGTTCAATCGCCGGTCAATACGTACCGAATGATCCAAACAAGCCACTTCATAAATGCGACATTAATGGAAATCAGTTGGCAGGCAATTTAATCAAAAATGGATTAGGCCTGGGAGCGAGTAAACATTGGACCGAAGCTTTAAAATCACTGACAAATAACGAAGACAGTGAAATGTCGGGTGCTGCACTGCATACATACTTCGCACCTTTGTACAACTGGCTGAAGCAAGAGAATGAAAAATATGACAACGCTAGTTCCACCGTTACTCAACTAAGCGTCGCTCTAATGATCGCTTTAGCTCTTTTTAATATTTTTGTGTAATTCAGTCTTTGTGAAATAGTTTGTGCTTAAAATTTAAGAAATTGACTAGGACTGCAATTTAGTGCAGTTTAGTTTCAATATTACTAAATCATCGTTACGAACTCTCGTAAGACAAAAAGTTTCCAACAAATTGCAAATTGTAAATAAATTAATTACGCAAAATCAACGGTTTTCAATTTTTTTGGTTGCAAGTTAATTTTGTAGCAGGTGAAAATTCCCCCCCCCCCCCCCTGAAACCCTGAAACACATGTCCTCTAAAATTTTATTCTCTACAACTTTGCTTTTGGAAGCAACTTCCTACCTGACATAGTTCTAAAGATATGAGTCATCCCTCCCTGCCGAACTGTTACTTAGTAATCTCACGGCATAATGAACAACAACGCAAACACAAGTATTAGCACTAACTTGGAAATCCAGCGTGCGAAGAACATTGGCCCGATAGTTCGGATTATGCAATTAAACATTGAAGGCATATCTCGGTCCAAAAGCGAATGTGCCTCCAAGATATCACTACAAATAGAAATTGACATTATCGCGCTGCAAGAAACGCATACAGTTTCGGATGAGGATCAATGGATACGCTATGATAGCTCACGTTCCCGGCAAGACACATGGAATTGCAACTTACGTTCGCAATAGCATCAGCGAATATAAGGTCTTATTCGAAGACATCCGAAACGGCGTATGCCTTATAGTTATGGAGCTGTGCGGTGTCACTGTCACGAACGTCTACAAACCACCAAACACTCTATGGATGAATTCACCAATCATTGGACAAGCTGATCCGTCAATATATGTTGGAGACTCAGAAAATGACGCGAACGGAGAACTGTTGTGTACAGTACATGGGCAGACAGAAACTAATTGCACCTACTCTTCAATGCAAAAGATCGTGGTACTTTTCGATCGGCAAGGTGGAGAAGAGATTACAATCCAGACCTTTGCCTTGTCTCATCTAATGAACGTAGCGAACCGATAGCAACATCCAGATCTGTCCTAAAGAATTTTTTCCATAGTCAGCACCGACCTGTCAAGATCATAGTTGGAGTTTCTATCCCAATCATCGAATCCATCGAGAAGCCCAGATGGAATTTTCAGAAAGCAGATTGGAAAAAATTCCAGCAGGAAGTCGACGCTAACGTGAGATGGATTCCGCCACTTAGATGCAACTATGGAAGATTCGTCGGAGTCATAAACGCAACAGCGAAACGGTGCATACCAAGAGATTTCCGTTCAGAATATATCCCTGGATGGAACAACAACTTAGAACGGATGTACAGAGAGTTCGGGGAATCTGGAGATCCAGAAATTTCGGAAGAACTCCTGGATGCGCTAAACTTGGCTAGAGCGACCGCTAACATCAACTTCACCCATTCCAGTCGCAAAGGACGGAATGTGCTCCGCAAGTTGGGTGCAGTCATCATACCAAGCAGGAAAGTGTCGAATGAACAGCTAATCGATCCCGAAGTTATCGCATCGAAGATATTAAAGTCATCAACCGGCGTGAAAGTAAAGAAGGATCGGAAAAAATATGTGAAAAGCGCGTTGTCGACAAAAAAGAAAAAATTGTCCAGCTCACAGCAATTTAGCCGTCCTTTTAACCTCGAGGAAGTTAATGCATCAATCGACTCACTGAAAATTGGGAAAGCGAAATTGGGACACTGACAACATCTATCCGGAGTTCATCAAAAACTTAGGAAAAGTAGCGAGTAAGTAACAACGAGGAATATTCCTAAAGAGTTCCGAAAAGGCAAAATTGTGGCAGTTCTGAAACCGAACAAAGCTGAAGATGATCCTGCTAGCTATCGCCCCATCGTTCTTCTCAGCATATGCTACAAATTCCACGAAAAGTTGATCTACAACAGGATGTACGACGCTATTGACCAAGTCATCCCTCCGGAGCAAGGTGGATTTAGACAAAAGAGGAGCTGCAGCGAGCAAGTGCTCTCACTGACAACGCTCATCGAAATGGGGTTTGAGAAGAAAGAGAAAACTGTTGTTTTACTCAACGACTTGTCGTCGGCCTACGCCACCGTATGGATAGACGGCCACTTACTAAAACTATGTTTGCCCATGCGCTACTCTGTCTGACCTTCTGGAGAATATGCCAGATCAGAGTGTACCTCAACGGAAGATCCAGCAGAACGAGAACGCTCAACAATGGATTGCCTCAGGGATCAGTCTTAGCCCCGTTACTGTTCAACCTCTACATAAGCGATATGCCAGAAACGCTATCTCAAAAATTTTGCTATGTCGACGAGCTCAAGCTGCACAACATAAGAATCCCAAATTCATCGAAGCTATACTTACCAATGACGCCTCAATTTTGGAGAAGTATTACCGCGACTGGCGACTATGCCCCAATCCGGACAAGACAGAGGTATCATACTTCCACCTCAATAATAGAGCCGCAGCTGACACTCTTGATGTTAAATTTTATGGAAAAGCCGTCAAATTCAATCCAAACCGGTTGAGCCGTGCGAAAAATAAAAAAAAAGCGATATCAAGGGGCGCGGGTTGAGAGGCAGAGCCCCCCAATATTAAATATAATAGACTACCGCCACTGAAGTACAATTGTTCGCTCGAGGATACAAAATACTGAGGCTACAAAAGGCTTGGAAGGTGAGCCCAAAGCAGCGATCCTTTCATTTGACACCTTTATGTTCATTTCCCATGTAAAAAGGTATCACTGACGGACATCCATAAGTCTTCCGAAGAAAACATTTATGTACAAAATGTCCTGCCCTCGTAACAAAGGTTGCTCATGAACACAGTCTATCTACCAAGTATCAAGTAAGTAAGTATCAACATCAAGCAGAACTTCAATATTTTATCTTTCTTTGTCACACTTCTCGTTGACTATATTGGTTAATAATATGGATAGTCTTTACTAGCGTTAACTCAGATAATTCTTAATTTCACTTTGTCCAAGTAAAAATTCTTCAAAAAATCTAAAATCTAAAATCTTCCACCGCAAAATAAACCATTGACTTCCCACTCCCTTGACGCGAACGATGACTATTTTGAACGATAGAATAGTATGCACTTATCGCAGCCTTTTCTTCCCGTATCGCATTATCTTGGTCACAATAATTCGTTTCGTATCGAATCGCTGGATCACTAGTATAAGCTTTTGGTGGTTTTGGATCGAAGGCATGATAGTGTTCAAAATTTCTTTCTCAACAGTCGAGCGATTATCAATGAGTTGTGGAACGAGCAACTTCCACTAACATGGGCTCTATCTCTCTGGCTACATTTTAGTCAGAGGTTGGAAGTGTTGATTACTGAAATCATTTGACCGTTTTTGCTCTTCATTGCGACGACGACGGATGTACGTCTTATTGAAGACAAAAAGTTAGGATCGTACCTTTGATTTTGCATGTTTTTCCAGAAACGTGACCGACATTGGAAGCGTATGAAGTATTCTGTTTTTGTTGGTCTCTGCCACTGGATTGTATTTTGAGTAACTTTCGGATAGATAGGAAGGCAATCTTCAGCGTCAATGCGATATGATAATCATGATGAGAGTAGCAAGTAATCTTTAAAACAATAGACACCAGCAATTAGGAGCACAAAAATATTTGGAAATTTAAGAAGACATGATAAGATAAGGTTTGGCTATAAATTGACAAGATGTTCACAGTTGGCCTGTGAAAATTGCTACTTTTATTATGCAGTTGATTGCGTTTACTTTGCTTGTGGCTTGTGGTAAAGAATATTGGACGAGATATTTGTTTTTCAAATTGCAATTTTAATATTTCTAGCCACAGCTGTTCCGCTTAACTACACGGACAATCAAGAGGATTGGCAGTTAGTGCCCGACGAAAATGGATATATGCATTTGGTAGACATTCGAAGTAACGATAATAAAGAAGTAACACCGTCATTTGTTGCGATACGTGACGTGGTGTTCCGTTTATTCACCAGAAGTAATCCAACGACACCGCAATTTATTCAAATTAACAATCATGAACAGTTGGCAAATAGTAACTTTAATGTCAATCACCAAACCAGATTCCAAATCCATGGATGGAATGGAGGTGGACATGATGGCACTGGTGCTGCAATAAGGAACGCGTACATTAATCGAGGCGATTTCAATGTTTTCACTGTTGATTGGGGTCTTGGAGGTATTACAGTTTCACTGAACTTGAAGTTAGTACAAAGTTTGGAAAGGAAAGGCTGGAAACGCGACGTAAAACCATTCCACTTTCTTAGTGCGGCGATGGCTTATGTCGAAAGTCATAATACATAAAACGACGAAAAATGGTGTGTTTGTTCACATAGACATCGTATACTTTGACATAAGCCGACGTCGCCCTAAACGCGTGGCTTCTTTTATTGATCTTTGCAGCGCATAGCTCTGTTACCGAAGTGCTAACGTTGAGAAAAGCTGATGCCTTCCGCGGAATTCGCACTCATTTTTCGCCTTGTGCCTTCGCTTATTGATTACTTAAATAATTTTTATATCATTTGGACATATAATTAGCTATTTATATACCTGAATGTAGGGGTATAATAACCATATTATAGTCGAGCATAATTTTCATCATAGTACGACAAAATATCATGACGTCAAATCTCAACGAAAATTTATAAAAAACCGCGAGTCAAATGGCTAATTATATGCCCAAATGATATAAACTATCGTATTAACCAAGGGGTAAATAGCTTGATTATAGTCTCGGTACATGAATATTCCTCGGTGCAGAGCCCCTTGGACAATCACTTCACCTCGACCATTGACTTCATCGCGCCATTGTATCCCTTGGTTAACAATGTAGTAAAATGACATGATTTACAATTTTATGTAGCTGGCACACCAAATTATATTCTTGCAAGAAATCGTGTAAATGAAGTTGGTCACGTCCTTGCTCAGTTTTGCGATTTCTTAAATATTTATGGACTGCCATTCTCGAGAATAGGAATTTCTGGTCACTCACTAGGTATTTTCGATTTTAGTTCTTCAATGTTGATTTGACTGCATTATTTCAAATTGTTTAGGAGGACAAGTAGCTGGTGCGGCGGGAAAAAGAACTACACGTGGAATAGTGGAAACTATAGTTGGATTAGACGCTGCAGGTCCATTATTTTCTCTTGACGATCCAGCTAATAGACTCCACCACACAGATGCTAATTATGTGGAAACAATCATTACAGATGCTGGTCGATTAGGATTCCAACATCCCATAGGAGATGCCAATTTCTATCCGAATTGGGTAAGCGATGCGACTTATTAATAAAATAAGAGCAACAAAGTGTAATCGTTCTATCTTTTTTCTAGGGCACATCCCAGCCAGGTTCGTCGAAACTGTTCCATTTATCACTTCAATATTTTAATCCCATTATTAGGTTGTGGAATCGATCTCACTGGACAATGTGGTCACAATCTTGCATCTACCCTTATGGTTGAATCCATAAATCCAGTCCATATTTTCGGTGCCATTCGATGTCGTGGCTTGGACGATATTCGTGACAGAAACTGTGTAATAAGTGGACCGAGTAGACGTTTGGGTGGTGAGCCTCTGCAGGACGGACCAGGATCAGTTGGCAGTGTATTTTTCTTAACTACAAATGCAGCTTCTCCTTTCGCTCAGGGACCAAGATAAATAGAAATTCTAGAACTACAACATTTTTATCATTGATGAAAACATGCTGTGTTTGAAAAAAAAATGGGAATTCTAAAAAACACTTTTTTCTTATACAACAAATACTTTTGCGGTTGGTATATTTCAAGTTCTAGGCATGGCTGATATTTACTTTGATTATCAAATATCGATAATTATCGAGTATCGATTATCGATATTTCTTTTTGATAATGATATTTTAATATCATTATCAAAATATCGATAATTATCAAAATATCAAATATCGTTAAATATCAAAATATCGAAAATTATCGAAACATCAAATGCTGAAAATTGTTAAGTTTTTATAAGCAACAAATTTTCCGCGAAAGATTTAGGTCTAACGGTTGGAAAACTTCACTCTGACATTAAAACAGCGCATTTTTCCACTTTTTTTTAATTTTCCGAGCTCACATGCTTTTCAGTCCCTCATCGCGCCACGGATTTTTCTGATGATAATGTGTAGCCATGGTTATGGCGCCAGACAAAAAGAAAATTGGCACTTTCTTGGCGTGATGACGCCATGACGTACGACTGATATCATTCGATGGCCACATTACCAAGTGACTGAGAAAACCATCGCCAGATGGAATTCATTAGGAAATGCGAGCCGCCAGACAAAAATAAAACTCAAAAACGGCCATTTCTTGCCGTGATGACGCCACGGCTTCAAACTCGTGACAAACTCCCGAACGAACGAGAAAAATGACTAACAGACAAAAATGTTGGGAGCTGAGTGACGCCACGATCTGTGACTGCTATCATTCGACGGCCACATACCCAAGGAATTCAGAAAATCATCACCAGACGAAATTCGCTCAGAAATATGAGCCGCCAGGCAAAAATAAAACTAAAAAACTTCAGTCTGACATTAAAACAGCGTATTTTTCCATTTTTTTTAATTTTCCGATATTTTGATATTTTGATAAATATCGATATTTGCTGAAATATCGATAATGACTTTGATTATCAAATATCGATATATTTCTTTTGATAATCATTATCGATATTTTCCGAAGAGTCCCAGTCCTATCAAGTTCCCTACATTCTCTTCAATGTTACAGTCACTCGTGTTTAGCACAGCTTACTCTCTCTAGGCGAGTGCGCTCAGCAACTTCGAAAAAAAAATCACATTTCACTTCACATGGAACGTAATGTGAAACATAGTGGATGTTGAAAAAAACATTCTAAAAGTTCTTATATTCTTGAGAAAACATAGAATTTTCGAAAAAATTTTACATTTTCGAAAAAGTTTTACATTTTTGAAATAGTTTAACATTTTCGAAAAATTTGTACATTTTCGAAAAAATTCTGCATTTTCGATAAATTCTACATTTTCGAAAAAGTTTTAAATTTTCGAAAAAATTCTACAATTTCGAAAAAATTTTACATTTTCGAAAAAATTCTACAATTTCGAAAAATTTAGAATTTTCACAAACTTTTTGAATTTTCGAAAATTTATGAGAATTTTCGAATTTTCGAATTTTCTTAGTGTTTTGCCATATTGAAGGAACTTGAATGTTGGTGTTACTTTTTCCTAGAATTATCGGTCAAGAAATATAACAACAATTTCTAGCGGTTATTCCAACATTATTTACGTAATTTTAAAGTTGACATCATAGTGACTACTCTAGTAACATTACTCATTGAGGTACATACAAAATAGATTTTTACTTGAGTTATCGTGCCTTACTACAACAAATGCATCCCAGTACTTACATCTATGAGACATTATGTACTTCAATCCGAATTCAAAATAAAACAGATCGGATTTAAAAAACGAAGTGACTAATCGACGCCGGCGCCGAACAGCCACACAACACGCTACATGCTATTCGACACCGGTGATTCATGCTGATGAGTGACACAATAAGCTCCGAGCCCTATATTATTCGATATAAAAAGCATAAATATGTGAAATCAAGAAAAAATTGATTTGGATTAAAAGTCTGACATGTCTGTTCACTAAAATTCTTCTATGCTTATGAATTTGAGAGTGAATTCGCAAATACGCTGCAAAAATTTGACTTTTATTTCTTACTCCACATCGTTTGCTCTGGCTGCTCGACCGACATGCTCCCCTCGTTCCATGTAAATCGTTACCGATTGATAATCCCTGGTTTAACTCAGAAGTAAGTAGGGCGTTAGTAAATCTAGCGTATAGCGATTGGAAAAGACATAGAACAGATGAGAAGTTCTGCCAGTTCAAAGTGCTCCGGAACCGCGCGTCTCAGATGGTGGCTGCGGCGAAAAAGAAGTATTTTGCTTTAAAGTATGCTGGAGTTACACCATCTAGGCGCCTCTGGGGTAGCTTGAGGCTGCTTGATTTTGTGTCTGGATCTGATGACTCCTCACCACCTTTTACTGCTGATGAACTTAATGTGCACTTTGTGGGAAGGGTAGATTATTCTGAGTTTCCTAAGGTCCTCAACACTTCAATAGGTCCGCCTGCATGCTACTAGAGTAGGCTACATGCTCCCCCTTTCTCGTTTCGTTGCGTCTCCAGTTTAGAGGTTGTTGACACTATTTCCAGTGTCAAATCTAACTCTATTGGACTGGACTCGATTCCGATCTCATTCGTGAAATTATTACTACCAGTCATCTTACCGACCGTAACGCGTCTGTTTAATTCGATCATCACGAAATCCATGTTTCCCGATCACTGGAAGATAGCAAGAGTATCTCCTCGTCATAGGAACTCGCGGACCCATGAACTCGACGACTACAGACCGATAAGCATTTTGCCTGCACTATCTAAGGCACTCGAGAGGTTACTGAAAAAACAGATGATTGATCATATGGAAGGGTGTGACCTTTTGTTTAAGTTCCAGTCGGGCTTTCGTGGAGGTCACAGCACGGCTACTGCTCTCTTACGTGTTACGAATGACATTAGGTTAAATATGAGCAGAAACATGGCCACCGTTCTGCTTCTTCTTGATTTCTCCAAGGCATTTGACTCGGTCTCGCATAGTTTGCTTCTTCGCAAGTTGCAGTCTGAATTTTTCTTTGCTCCGGATGCCGTTCGGTTAATAAACAGCTATATCTCCAACCGGACACAAATAGTGTGTATAAATGGATTTCGGTCGCAGACACTTAAGGTGCACAGTGGCGTCCCGCAAGGTTCAGTGTTAGGTCCTGTCCTGTTCTCTGCCTTCATTAACGATCTTCCGAGACAACTGGGACACTGTAAGTCCCATCTATTCGCGGATGACTATCAAATGTACAAGTCCGTTAGTGAAGAAATATACTCTTCGATATGAGTCTCTTGAATTCGGACCTTTCCGGTGTGTCGGCCTGGGCCAAAGAAAACAGATTGAGGCTCAATGCTGTGAAGACGAAAGCGATTGTGTTCTCGAATAAGAACTGGATAAGGGATATACCGGAAGTTGTCTTTGAAGGTGTAACGGTCCAATATGTTGACAGCATCAAGAATCTGGGTCTGACGATTGAGAGTAAGATGAGATGGGACTCTCATGCTCGATTGGTCTCTGCTAAGATCTTTGGTGGGCTTCGGAATAAGTGGCGAGTTGCTCGTTTTATGCCTGTGAAGACACGAGAGCTACTGGTTAAATCTTTGCTGCTGCCTCACCTGACTTATTCTAGTCCTGTTCTCTGTGGGCTTTCAGCCAGTGCAGAGAAGATTTTTCAGAAATCATACAACGCTTGTATTCGGTTCGTGTATAATGTTGGTCGCTACGAGTCTGTATCGCGGTATGTCGACCGTCTACTGGGTTGTGACTTGTTCACTTACCTCGATTACCTAAAACCTAACTTCCACCTTCCTGCACAGTGTCATCATTTCGAAGCAGCCTGACTATGTCTATGAACATCTTAATTTTGGTATGTCGGGCAGGGCGCACAACTTGATCTTACCGCGTAACGATAGGGACATTATGAATGGATCGTTTTATGTTCGTGGTGTTTCCAAATGTAATGCGCTGCCGGCTGCAATGAAGAGCAAGATTTCGATAACTGGCTTCAAACGTGTTTGTAGGACACATCTAGGGCTGAAGAGCCGCTAGTGTCATACAGTCTATATAACATATCCATCATCACCTTCTCATGTTTCATCCCTCATTTCATATTTCAGTTGGTCTCACTGCAGGATCGAACGAGCTATGCATCAGCCGCAATACTACCTATTTTCTGTTGCTGTTGTTCTTCTTTTTCTCAGGACTATAGGCGTTTTCGCGGCAACTCTTATTGTCTGCTGTGGCGAGCTTTGGGTGTGTGGAGGTGGGCTTGCTGGGTGCACTAAACATGTAATTCATGTTTTGTGCGACTGGTTGCCTTATCTCTATGCGCTTGGACTTCGCTTTAGTAGATGGTGGGTAAGGGTCGTGAAGGGGCCTTATGATTTATCATTTAGAATTGCTCATCATGATTTATTCATTGAATTACCTAGTTATTTTCTATCATTTTTTTAACTGCAATCAACTACTAAAATGTGTAACAATTTATGTCAACGCGTTGTATGTTTCGCGATTAATATGTACTTTTAAAAAAGGTCTACAACCCTACACATATTATATTAATAAATAAATCAATCAATCAAAATTAGGGTAAATTTAAATTTTTGCGTGTAAAAACTGAAAGTTCTGAAAAATTATTCCGCTGGTGGGTCTGGCATTTGTGACGCAATTTTTTGAACTCAACGTAATTTTGTTTAAAAATTTTCTTTGCGAATCGAAGCCTAATGCGTCACCCCCCTCTGATTTCAGAACTTTTGTAAGCAGAAATAAAGACTTGCGTCACACCTCCTCTGTAAGAGGTTTTTTTTGCGGATAACAGTACTTTTGTAAGTTTGTAAGCAACTTTCTAGCTGCCATAGTTTTAGAGATATGAATCATCCCTCTGGACTCAGGAAGTGGCGTTATCCCGGGATTAGGCCATATTTTCCCAAAACCCTGAAACACTTGGTCCCTAAAATTTAATTCTCTACAACTTCGTCTTTGGAACCAACTTTCTAACTCTCATAGTTCAGGAGATCTGGGTCATCCTGCCAAAAATTGCCACCAATAAACAAACAAACAAACGAAGGTTTAACAAATTGACTATTTAAAAATATTCGATTTGGGTCCGTTTCCATACAAAATAGCAATATTGTTTAATTCATATCTCCCTCCGGATTGACTGAACCGAATTCTAATGAGTAAAAGAGCATTTCGGACTAAAATTTTGCGTAGAATCCGGGAAAAATATTTTCGGGGGGTACGACGCTCGGGGGGGAAGTCAAAACGTTCCTGTATATCCTTAGTCTACGAAAAAATTTCTTGTGAATTGTTTGGCGTGTAAGACTTGCGTCACGGCCCCTTAATACCGTGGGGCCATGATTTCATTGCATATTTCCTCAATTTAGCATCTTCGACATAGCCAGCGTTTTGTTTTGTGAAAAACTTCGAATGTTTGGAGCTTGTAGGTCTAGGTACTCTTCTGGAGCAAAGAAATAGTCTTCGTCTAAATTGAATTCAGCGAAAAATTGAGAATAGTCACATAACACAGTTGATGCTATTCGACATCCAGGTTTGGCAACCAGAAATAAATTGGCGCGCGCCAAATTTATTTCTGCTTCCCAAACTTGGGTGTCGAATAGCATTCACTATGTTGTGTGGCTATTCGACACTGGTGTCAAGTAGCATGCAGCGTGTTGTGTGGCTAATCGACACTGGTGTCAAATAGCATGCAGCGTGTTGTGTGGCTAATCGCTTCCGGTGTCGAATAGCACCAGCTGTGTTGTTGATGCTATTCGATATCAGTGTCGAATAGCATCAGCCTTAGAAAAAACGGAAGACAGCTGGGAGCCACAACTTCTTCAATTTGAAAAAAGGTTGTATTCAAATTCCATAAAGTTGACTAAAGTTATCGTGACAGCACCCTGAAATGGATTCGAACTGTTACTTCGGGTGAGTTTTGTTCAAAACTTACTAAATAGACTTTAAATCCACCCGGGCGTGTAGCAGTTCTTTTAATGAATTATGTGAATTTCTACCAAGCTGTACGCTATTTTGGTGAATAAAATGCTACACCCATGTTTCCAAATGCACTTCAAGGTAGAGGTGGTGAATCCATGAGAAATATAAAAAAAATAAGAATACGAAAATAAAGTCTGATTCTTGTATTTTGCATTACTTCGAGCATGGTGATGATGACTCACACACACTCAGCATTGTAAATTTAGAGTCTCGTACAAACGATTTTTCCGTTTTGCTCGGGAAAAACGCACAGTGAAAATTCTTGAAATTTCAGTTCCAAATATTATTTCGTGACTACCACATCAATGTAGTTCGTTCATTTTTCTTAGCATCAACTTCATGTAAGCGGAAATATAAAGAGACTGTGAAATATAAATCAGATATTGAGATTTTTATGCATTTTAATAAATTGTCGGTGGAAATATGTAAAGCTTCAAACAGAGTTATCATTTAAACGGATAAAATAAAGAGAATTATAATAAAGATTTCTTGTGAGTGTGTTGTGCAGAACAGTACGAAAATAAATATTTTTTTTTGTTCAATATCCGGCGTTCGTTGTAATAAATAAGTGAATATGTGAACGAGCATTACATAAATTTACATTTGTGCAAAAAAAAACTAAAAAAGAAGAAGTAAAATAGTTGATGTTCATTATGTTACTTCAGATCGAGACAATTTGTTATTCACTTGTAGATTACAAGCATGATGAGTATATCTAGCTGTTAACTCAAATTTCCAATACTCTTTTGTCTGTTTACGACTTTCGTTGAATAGAGAAGTGGTAGTGCCAACTTTCCACTGGCAAATAAAATAAACTTATGCGTTGTGTCTCGTGCATTTGAGTAAAATTAGAAAAACACGATTGAAGCACACCTTGTCGACTCGACAATAATTCGTAAATAAAAGATTTTTCGAGATATCCTCATCAGTAGAGAGATAAGTTTGTGGTCAGAGTAGAAAATGCAACCACAAAATTCCCTCGAGTTTAAATTTTCTCTTTCTACAGTAGCTATGAAAAGAATTATCCCAATTGAACGGCAAAAATGTGCTGCAAAAATAATTTTCATTCCTAGAAATGTCTAATCGGTGGAATGGTTATTTACAGGACGACGTCACTATGTCGTGGATTGCATCAAAGCTATTGAGAAAATATTTTCGAGTCGTAGTGACGCATACAACTTTACAAGCTTTCGTTTTAACCACGATTGAAGCGCTGCTGTAAAGAGTGGTTCGTTATTTCATAAAAATTGGACAAACAAAACTAAAAAATTTATCGCTTCCATTCAATTCAACAAGACGGGGCAGCTACAATCGTGGGTGTATTTATACACACAGTGTACTCACATACGTGCCGATTTTAAATAGTTTCAGATGAATTAATGTGAATTTGTTTAAAGAGAGTAGCTGTAACAATAACAATAATGAATTATCAAAAAAAAGCGAATGAAAATGATGTTTGAAATAACAACATTCAAAGCATACGCAGAAGTTTCGGTAGTTTTCTTTATTTTTTCTCTTCTTTCGATCAGTTTTCAAATTAGTTCAAGGGAAACGTTGCAAAATCCATTCAAATATCATGTGAACATAAATTAATCTGATCGATGTTGCTTGGCTCAGAGCGAGTGAAAAACATTCAGAGAGTTTTTTTTCGGTCCGTTTCTAGTCATAATATTGAGGGCCAGCTTGAGTGTCAATGTCTTCTGAACAGGTCGGTAGCCAGGAAAATCTAGCTGTGAAATAATTCAGCCTACTTTCATCTCTAATTTGATCCACTGGTTGACAGGAATCCCGGTCATAATGAGAATCGCACAAAGTGAAAATCGGTCCAAAGTGCTGGCATTATAGACCTTTTAAAGTCCTTAAAAAAGCTTCGAAGAGTACGAACATTTTTTAGATAAAGAGAGTGCTAATTTGCTCTTTGAAGATGCAGCTAGTATCGTTTATGAACCCTTAGGGACGGTTCATAATGGATGTCACGCAAAAAGGACCATTTTTCTGAGGGTAGATCATTCCCTGTCATGCTGTTGTCACGCGAGCTCCAAAGACCATTTGACCCCTTTCTGTCACGTCATGAAAAAAAAATGCATTTTTTTCCAAAAAATAAAATTTGTATTGGAAGAAAGGTACAGTAGAAAAAGAATGAAAGTTATTCACAATCCCTTGGATTCTTCATTCGTGTGCTTAAATCGAAAGTTGGCATTACGTCTTGATCGATGTTTGATGTTTGGAATTCTAATGGTCTAATGGTCTTGGCAGAACTTTCAAATTCATTTTTTTAAGGTGTGACGTCACGCGACCTCTGAAGACCGATCATTCTTGTCACAGATTGTCACGCTGGCCAAGAAAGACCAATCATACTTTTCGCGTGACATCCATTATAAACCGTCCCTTATTTCACCCCAATTTCTCAAGTCCTTCGTTTCCAAAGCCCTTCTGTTTGAAAGTTTCATAGACCATTATCATCATCATCATTTATTTATAACTTTATGCAAAGGCTATAACCTTGTACTATTTTCATTGTGCTTAAATTAGTCACATGAAAGGCAACAAGGAACTTACATCATTTCTATAATAAAACAAGAAAGAAACATAAAACAGAAGAAACGAAGGAAAGAAGTTCATTCGCATCTAAGCTCTCCAAACAATAAAACGACTAAAAGTCACTATTCAATTCATGCACGAAACAGAATGCAAAAAATAGATTCTGCGAAAAATCCTGACGCCAACAGGAAGCGAGTTCCAGTCTCTGAAACCCACAGCAAATATAGATCGCCTACACCGCCTTCTATCGAAGCGCAAGAGTCTAAGTCTAGTTGTCACGGCAACGCTAACAAGCTCATAGAGATTAGAGGGCTCCCCAGAATGAATAGGCCTGTAGACAAAAGCAATCGCACGAACAGCCGAGAAACTTATTAACGGCCGCCGATATGCCCCTCCTTTGCAAGCCATAAACATACCATAAACATACACAATGGATTTGAAAGCCCTATCAAGAAGCCCTCTCGACGTTGCGTCAAAGTCATCATTGATTCTGGCGAAACAGTCGTCCAAATCAGCAGCCTCAAAAAACTTATAGAGCTGCGCGTCATCGGCATAAAGATGAGGGATCATAAAACGAATAGAGTCGGGCAGGTCATTTACATAAAGAAAACAAAAGAGGCCCCAGTATGGGACTCCCATCGAAATTGGGAGAAAGTCAGATAAAGTTCCACTAATTCAAACAGAGAACACGAAACACTCGATCTGCTTCGAAAGTAGAATCTCATAAATCTTAGAGAACACGGGTAGGATGCTCACAGGCCTGTAGCCATCGAGATCGAATTTCTTTCCCTTCTTATGGGCAGGAAACACCTTAGCCTTTTTCCAGATAGATGGGCAGCTGCCGCTGGCAATAGCGTAATTCAAAATGTGAATCATGAACGGTAGGATGAAGGTAATAGAGAGCCTAATAAATTTGAGGGGAACCCCACCAAGGCCGACGGCGTTAGAATCGACATGCATTATCGACTCAAGAACTTCAACGGCATCGACACCCCTAAATGCAAAGGAAGCAGCACGTGGCAATTCTCCCGTCTCACCTCGAAGATCACTCAATTAGTACCTTTCGGCGTGAGGTCTTTAAGGCAGCCCTAGGATAATGAACTACTGTCCTCCGTTCCCCTCTAACGCGCGCTAGGGGAGATGGTTTGTTGGCTCAATGACAGCACCCTTCCTTTTAAATCCTACTTAATTGAATCTATAAACTTTCTCCTTGGTCTACCCCTCCTAACTCCAAAGAAATGTGCATTCAATACCCTTTTAGGTAGCCTATTCTTTCGAACGTCCCCGAATCAGCGCCTCCTCTTCCACTGACGAAACCCCTCCGATTAACTTTTGCCATATTCCTAAGAGCCTTCATATCAGAAATCATCAGGTCATGCACAAGATATCTGCAGTACACCCCACCCAACTCTCACTCTCACTTTTGGCCTGAAAATTGACCTGTATATGCTTTGTTTCACTTACCTAATTCCTTTTTATTGAACACATACGACCTCAAACTTACTATTTACCGCGTTTCCCACTTTCCTCCTTTCATCAAATTCCCTAACTAACTTGACTACCCTTGAAAAAGTTTCCGTAAACTATTTTATAACCCTAAAAGTCGTGTCAGGCGACACTAACGTCCTGACCTTCTCTCTGCTGCGTATGATATATTTCTTCTTTTGTACTTCATGATGAAGAGGTCTCCTGACATTCAAAGTTATTCATACAAAAGTGTTCTCTTTCAATATATTGATGAATTTTGTTTTGAGTTATTGACTTTTTATTGTTTGCTTCCTTGTTATGTAACACACTATTTTTCCCGCCTAAAAGCAAAATTTCACCAAAGAAAAAATATTAGTTTTAAAAACGTTTTGAGACATAGACACAGTGGATCAAATTTTAATAAACAATTCCCTTGCAGTGTAAATAAAAAAGTTGCATCATAAAACATTTGTGTAAACGAAAATGTAACTCGTAAATGCAGTTGAAATCAACAAGTGCTCTAAAAGTTTTTTAATCCACAATGTCAACATATCGGGGCTATGTAAGTAAATCGTTAGCTAAAGTAAATATTTATGTGGAAAAATAATTTTTACTAAACATTTTCCTTGTGCTGTACGTTACATAATAAATATTAGTTAGTTTACCATGATATTGTAACGAAAAGCACAGAAAAAATTGCATGTCCGTCATGATTTTATTGTCTGAAGAAAACCGTAGTTTTCCTAATAGTGCTTAGTGGGGATTTATATTGAGCCCGAGCCGCAGGTAAGTTTAGCTACACACCGTGTGGTCAAAACACCTACTAGGCGCGTTCAAACGTTTTTACTTGTTGTCCCACCGAAAACTTGTTCATTACATTAGGGCTCCCACCGAAAACTTCTCATTGCAAGTATATCTACATGAAATGACGCGCTTTCGAATGGGACATTAAGTAAAACCGTATACAGTGGGAGTTTGTTTAGTAAGTCATTCATTCGTCACACTCGCAAACACATTCGTGTATTTTTAAGCAAATCGCTTTAAAATCTTTTTTTTACTCGTTCAGCTGTATACCTCTCCTTTATGCTGGAAAACACCATAATGAATTTGGCTCATTTCACAAAATTGATTGCTCATATAATGACTTACTCCCGCACGTCCTACTGTAATCTACTATTATTCTCTCACGTGGAAGGAAACACATTTGAACTCATCTTTGTTTTCAACTATGGAACAAATTAATAGTAGATTACAACACGGTTTGGATATTTTGATTTTGTAGAGTGAGGAGTTTGCATGCAAAGTCGAATTCGCCGGATACTAAAACAAAATGCTAGTCAAAATAATTTCCAAATTAGCGATAGCTACTTTGTGTTTTCACTCTTCCTGTCCGTTTGTCTGCACACCACTGCACCTAGCTGCAACTAGCTGCACCTCACCGCCCTAGCTGCACCTCACTGCCCTAGCTGCACCTCAATGCACCTAGCTGCACCTAGCTGCACCTAGCTGCACCTAGCTACACCTAGCTGCACCTAGCTGCACCTCACTGCACCTAGCTGCACCTCACTGCACCTAGCTGCACCTCACTGCACCTCACTGCACCTCACTGCACCTCACTGCACCTAGCTGCACCTCACTGCACCTAGCTGCACCTCACTGCACCTAGCTGCACCTCACTGCACCTCACTGCACCTAGCTGCACGTCACTGCATCTAGCTGCACCTCACTTCATCTAGCTGTAATGAATCAATTCTTTGACTTCACTCTATCGCTACTTTCCTATACCCATTTCAATGGCTTATTCAACTCTTAGTACACGTATTACAGAAATGTTGAGAAGATTAACTAAGAGTACGTTTCGACATATTTTATGCTAAGGGATCTTTCGAAATTTCTTTGACTTCAACGCCTTTCGGTCGAATATCCAATTTGTCAGATAATTATTGAAGAAAGGGTCGCAGGACTCAAATTAAAGAAAAAAGTTTCACGTAGCATTTAGTTTTTTTTAGATGATAACTTCTAAACAAAAAATACTTTGCAAAAAGTTCTTTCCGTGATGTTGATCCCCTTTTGATTAAACACAACTTTTCCTCGAGAGTGTCTATTGATTTGTCTGTGTTAGGAGAGTTACACTCAATTTGTGCAATACCGTCAAAGTATCAAACTTTGACCGTCTGTCCTAGGTTTGACCGATTTTTTACTGCTTTTCATACATTTCTGAAATTATCAAAATTTTCTCAAAAATCGGAGTCGTAACGAAATGCCAATTTCTAAGACTTTTCGCAAAGCTTCGTCTTCTAATTAAATTTTAATGCAGCTTGTGAGGCGATATACTCAAACGCTAAAAATAGGCCGAGAAATAATTACTAGTATTAATTAGTAGTCAAAAAATCGAATATTTTGTTCGCATTTTTTTATATTTTTTAATTCGCTACAACATGTTTGTGAGGTGAGTGTAATATCTCACTACATTCATTAAAATTTAGTAAAAAGTTCAAACTGTCCAAAAAGTCTTTGAAATGGGCATTTCGTTACGATTTCGATTTTACAGAAAGTTTTGAAAATTGCAAAAAAGTATGAAGAAACTGTACAAAATCGATTAAAGTTAAGACAGCCGGTCAAAGTTTGAGACTTTCACGGTACACGTATATTAACACAGAAAACTGTACCCTCATGAGCAGCCAATTTACGTTAATTAATAACGTTAACGGATCTACTCTTATGAACCAAAAGCGCTAGAAAGGGGAACCTTTTTTGCGGTTGTTAATCAAACTAGCTATTGAACATTACTATTTTGTACTGAAGTAAATTGTCAACTGACTGAAAAGTTCATTCTCTTGTTTTTCCGTTGTTACAAGGCCTCATTGAACTCAACAGCACAGATTTCCGTTACTAACTGACTAATACCCGTTAGGTCTTATGAAGATGTTTGTATTTTATATCAAATTGATTTGTTTTCACAAAAACGTTAGTAAATTACCACTGAGACCACGAATAATATTTAATGACTTAAAATCAAAAAACTTTTACTTACTAAGAAGATAAAATGATTTCCACAATATTTATGAAGATAAAATCATTTTCCACAATACTAAGTAGTAAAACATTCGAAATCCTGTATTCGTACACGGTTTCATTCATTAATAAAACGTGGTATACTCCGAATAAAAATGTAAGTCTAAAAATAAGCTTCGCAATTAGACTATATTCGTCTTGTAATTAGTGTGACGATGATATAATTTTTTTTGGAGAAAGATTTATACAGAAATATGCATGGAGCATTATAGTTTCACAAATCTAATGAAAATCTGAGTGTGTTGTCATATTGGAAGATGAAAATAAAAATGTGTTGAAACCTTTGTGATATTAAAATGCATAGTATTTTTAGATTGCATCTCGCTACGATGTGCATTCCTATAAATATTGTGAAATAGAAGTCTGTGGAAATTATCAAGTCAAATGGTATATTTAAAATTTTATGCATAATGGACATTCAAGTTTATCTACAGATGTTTTTTTTTTCTAAAATCTAATTTCTTTTTAATTATTTTGTATTGCAAAATCTATGTTCATCTGGTTTTCTTCATCCGATAGTAATAAGACATTTTGGTAGAATGTAACACGGGCAACATGAAAATAGACTTTTAGGAAAAAAACACGCACATTTTACGAAGCGAAATCGGTAGTTAGCCTGTCGGAGGAAATACTATTATTTCTTAACGATTATCTTCTCTCTTTCAAAATTGTCTTTGTCCTCTTCTCAGCTTGATTGAAATAATTCGTTTTCATCTTACCGATCTTCTCCAGCAGAAATCGACTATGTATATACAAAGTGAAATGTCAAAGTACGGCGACGAAAGAGTTTGTCTCTGGTAGGTAATATATTTTGTGCTAGCGGTCAAGTAATGAACAATATATAATTGAAAGCAAATATTACTAAAGTCTGCACCAAACAGGAGTAACACGGGTAACACTTCTTTATAAAATTCTTGACAGTAGTAGTTACAGCTGTCTTGTTCTCTCTTGAATGTATTAGCAACAGGTGATAACTTAATAACAAAAAATTCCTTACAATTTGCTTGTCACCTATTGCTAATGCGTTAAAGAGAGAACAAGACAGCTATAACAATTTCTGTGACTTTTATAACGAAGTTTTAACCCTCTGACAAAACACCCAGTCAACCAAATTCTTCCTTTTGCCTTCCTTTCCATCTCTTTCCCTCTTATGTATGTTTGACATTTAAAAAAGAAACAAAACACAGGACTTATTCCGAATTTTTAAAAAGGAAAAATTTGGTTAACTGGGACACTCTCGCGTATATAGTAAAACATTATACGATACTCGGGCAAGCACTCGGCAAAATAATTTAATGTACTGTTATACACTCGAGGACGTAATATGCATATTATGACCTAGTTGTGAAAGCACTCGGAAACTTTTAAATCCCCGCAGCGTGTAACAGCTACCTACGTCATTAGGAACAAAAAAAATGAAAAATAAAATTTTCTTGCGAATTGCGTCTATTCAATGTTCATTCGTATACGAAAACGAGATTTTTCAATATTTTCCCAAGAGACGTATCACACTTGTCAGAGATTCGCCGCGATTTTTATAAAAATCCTCTTACTCTCGAGCGTCTTCCAGCCAAAAATTTTGAATTTTAAGGCAGTAAAACTTGATGAAAACAGTGTTAGAAAAGCTAAACGAGTGCGAAACGTTTGAAATACTTGAAAAGTGGATTTCGACTCACAATTTACCAATTTAATTCTGGTGATTACGACAATGCTCATGCACTGCGAAAGTGTTAAATACAGCGGATGATTTCGGGCACATTGGGTCGAAAATTGACTCCGAATGCAACACACTTGATGGAGGCTAAAACAGCACATTTAAGTCGAATGAAATAATAGATTTACCAGTAGAAAGTGATAATCTTGAAGTGTTTGATTCGTTAAACAAGGGTCGACAATGGATCTTATGACAGCTGAAAGAGTTCATTTTCCACGTATGAATGCTTCTCCATCCGGTTATAATAGAACTACCACCAGCTCCAATGAGGAATGATTTGGAAATGACTGTCTAAATCCTTATATTTCACCAAAAAGATGAGGACCAATTGGACCAACACACCTGATCTTTGAAAGTCGTTTTCCAGGCTGAACCACTAATCCCAAAGCCGGTTCATGTAGCTCCTCCAGTTCAAACCCCAGTCGAAATAAAGCAAGAAGTTATTCATTCGAGAAAGGAAGAAACCCCGGAAGTTGTGAAGCCACTAAGCCCAAAGCAAGAAGAAATCACAATAAACAGGACTTGCAATCACGAATACACGGCATCCAACACTAAGCATCCCCCCAAATCTCTACAGATTCCCATAGGTAAGACCTCTATATGGCAAAAGGACACGTTCAATGACAATAATACGTAAAACGGACTGCTCGACATCACTCCGACGGACAAAGGCAAGATCACATAAGTAAAGGACAAGCAAAATAACGAAGCAATATAGAATGACCTGGAAGGCTGAACAAGATAAGGTAAACGGCATAATGCCACACCACGTACCAGGTAGTTCAATTCAATTCAGCTAAAATTAAACCTACAAATACCAACAAATTTAGCAGTTAGTCCGACTGTAGACATAAGCACCAACATGACAGGTGGCAAGCGAGCAGCGTCCTGTTTCACTAAAACAAGCACTGCGCGCCCAAATCCAGACTAGGAAGGACTTAGGAGTCAATGATAACCAACAACGAATGTCGCTTCAATTAAATTCGACCGTATGAAGGGGACGTTGACTTCTCTAAGAATGTCTCTGGTGAAATCGGAAAAATGCATAATGGCGGAGATAACTAGAAAATGGGGTGTACTAAAAAATAATAAAAGCTCTTCGAAAGCTCCCAAACCAGAAAATCGCCAAAAAGAAAATGTATTATCAGATTATTACAAAAATATGTCCTAAATTTGTTCGATAAAACGAAAAAGTCGACCATAACTCTGCCCTACAACGCATAAAAAACCTAGCGACGTTGTCAGATGAGAGATTTTCATATATTTTCTCTCACAAATTCTCGTCGCTAGGTTGTTTATGCGTTTTATGCAGCACTCGATTCTTATACAACTTTACATTATTACTTTACATTAAGCCCCCTTTAAGCGGTGCCGGTTCAAATCCGATCGCCCGATCATTGTTTTATTGGAGAAGTACTAAAAATCTCCTTCAACGAGATATATAAGAAAGTTTGCTTGGTTCAAACTACCCCTTCCCCCCGAAAATTTTCTCCAGCTACGCCACTGAATATGCTATTTTCAGCAACTGAAATAAATAATATTCAAATAAATCTTACATTGATTTAAATTTACAAACAAGTTTTCTTGTTATGGAGGTTCCTAACAGATAATAACAAAGTGTTAAATTAATTTAAAAAAAAAAAGGTTTCTAGTTATCATCATAGATCAATTTTTATTAAACTTGACATGATATCATTGTATTGTGTATCAATTTACTTTAATGAAAGTCACATTTAAGAATTTATACAATGTTTGATATCAGAAGAACAGAACTCAATCGCATAAAAAAGTAGCCAAGAAAAAGTTTATTAATTTTTACGATTCCAATCACGTGATCAAAGTCAATGGCTCTTAAATTTTATTTTCTAAGCATTCAAGGTTATAGTTACACCGAATATTTTGCATATGACTAACTCTTAGAAAATTGATGACTATTTTTCAAAGATGTCAAAGAAGTCCATTATAATGCTATGTTCTCAGACTAACTAATGCCTCCAAGGACCTTAACATGACGCATGCATCGATCCCAAAAATGTAACTTTCATTATGTTTCTAATTAACAATTTTCTATTTTTAGATGCCATGGAAATCGAGTCTGTCGGGATATTCAACAAAATTGGATTCCGGAAGTAGAGTGAGTTTCGAATATGGCTAATCACAACAAAAACCTCTTTAAAGGTAGAGTGTGACGCAGTCCGCAAGTCTGCTTCCAAAATTAATGATATCG
>WJQU01001789.1:0-75000 GCA_029228625.1 Pseudolycoriella hygida | reverse complement strand
TTTTGAGTAGACTAGCTGTTGATTCCAAAATGTATCATTTATTATAATCTTAGAAATCATAAGCCCCTGTACATAATTTGTACGGGGCTAAAAAATCAATATTAAATCCCTTGACTTTAAGTAAATGAATAACGAATATGAAAACGCAAAAATATTAATAATTCAGCTAGGTAGATGCTAATTTAATTATAAAAGTATGTAATGCCCTAAAATTTGACATCTAAAGATATTTATCGAACAATTACTTTTCATGTAACTGTTTTTCAATACGACAAATTTCTGGTTATCAATTGACATTCATAGTTTACAAAGTTGTACCATTACTTACTCTGTAGGTAAGTATTCTTCACTACAGCTAACCTGAACAAATGCAATCAATATTTTGTTAAAAATAAAGCGTTATGTACTGTACTTGCTTAATGAATTGTGCGCAGTTAGCGCTGTTTTGTTAATACATTGCAGTCCATATTTCTTGTTAAGTGTAACAAGCTAATTTAAGTGTAACAAATTGGTGCGAAAAGTAAAAAAAAGAAACAAATCAACAATTTAGTAGATTTTTTCTGTATTTAAACTTTGATTTTTATATGGAATCCGCAATCATGTGGTTGATTTATTACCATTATGGAATCAATGCAAAGGCTTTTTCTAAACAAGTAAGCCAAGAAGGAGGCTGTTAAAGTCATCAGCACAAAGATACAATAGCCACTTTGTTTAAGTTGGAAGTTTTCGTGTAAGATAGCAGCCCGGTATGATTGCATGGAAATCATCTTCTAAGATGTCAAAGTATAGTGAATTTCACGATGAGATGCGTAAATATATACCAATAAAATTCTAGCTGCATCACAATCTATGCAATTCATTTTGACATATACTTTGACAGAAGCTGATGTCGCACAAAACACGGCATACGTATTTAGTGCGACAGTGGCTTTTGTCAAAGTAAAGTTAATTTAATAACGAAATGCACAATATGTCAAGCAGTTCAAATTTCACTGGTATATGGTTTTATTTCTCTTCATGATTCGAAATTGCAAAAGGATTCTCATAGTTTTTCTGAATTATATCTCCTTACAAGTTACAATAAGTCATCTAGCGACTCATTTGAAATTATTTTCACTTGCAATTTTTGATCTAACTACAGAAAAATATACAAATAAACATGTTGGCTGGATTGCAATAAATCAAAAGTTAAAGTGAGAGTTATACATAAGTTGAAATAATGACTTTGTGATAAAAGTGATGAAAATAATACTCGAAACATGATTGTCAAAATGAATGATCCTGATGAATTAATAACATTACGGGTTCAGTATGTTGTCGACACTGATCCGTTCAATTCACTTTCAATGTATCCGGCTCCAACTAGAGCGCCGACATACTCTTTCGTTTGCACAACTCCACTAGCTACCCAGCTTGGAGCTATTTTACGGCTGTTAGAAGCACCACAAAGGGTAAGCATTTTAAACGATTTTTCCTTATTATAATAAAACGTAGCCTCACAGATTTGCAAACTTTTTCATATCTACGTGTGAATATGTAGTAGATGGACTATTTGCACCTTATTTCTATGAAAGTTCGTCTCATACTCGGTACAGAGAAATGATAACATTTTATCTTGTTATCTTTCTCTGTACCGAGTTTAATTTTTAAGACTGAAGCGCGCGTAACTTGTTGATGTGACGAATATTTCGATGTATGTCAAGCTTTTTTAAGACCATGAGAAAAAACGTTCGATTGTTCGATAGAACTAAAACTGTCACTACGTCTGAGTCCGGCCTTTGGACTTTGAAGTGTGGTAGGTTAAGTCACACCAACATTCTGTCATACATAAACGTCATTGTACCACAAAAACGTGGAAGTCTTATGAGAATTTCACCACTTTTCAACAAAGATGGTAACTATATATTTAAACGAAACGAAAATTTTCAATGCAAACGCTAAACGGAAATTATGAACGATTTGTACCTTCGGTTTTTGAGTTTGCATTCAGCAAAGGCAAAGGTAATGATAGACACTCGCTTTTTCGTGCGTCATTTCGTTGTCGTATGAGGTCGCACTAGTGCCATAAAACTTTTTTAACGCAATAGCAGGATTGTATTCGCATAACCGAGTTTTTTAGCGACGCTAATACTAGAAATGAAAAAAGTGTGCGTCGCTAACGCAATTCGCTAGCCGGAGACGGATTAGCGCGCTAATAGCGATCGCTATTAGCGACCGCTAATCCTCGCTAAACTCCGAGAGTGAAAATGTCAGTAAAAAATCCGAGTATTTGAAATTGTAGACTCATTGACTCGTTATTAGGGAATATAGACTTATCAAGTACAGAGTTACGTAGCACGAACTGGTTGGCCAACTTGATCGAAGAAACTAGTACATACACTACAAATTCGTTAGGCATTTAGTACATTTTTGAGTCGTAAAAACCGCTTTAGAGTGATAAAATTTTATCGTTCTAGTGCGTAAGAGCTGCTTTTATGAACTAGTGCGAAAAAATAATTGAAATTTCGACAGGTAGAGACACGCGTTTTTTGTCGATAAATTTGAAAAAACGTTGTATGATACACGTTACGTATGCTGGTAGTTTAACGCACGCGATATGTTGCCGAACTCGCCTTCGGCTCGTATCGGCAGTTTCACATCTAGTGCGTTAAACTACCTTCATACGTAACTTATATCAAGAAGTACTATTTATGCTCCTCCCATTCATCAGACTGACATTCACGCGTTTAGTGCTATGAAATTGTGAATTCTCTGACAGTTCTCTCAGTTTACTCTACATTATAAGCTTAGATTCTTGCAAATGCGACGACGACACCATATCTTATCAATTCTAAGGGTACAGCAGTTTCCATTTTCTTTGTTAAATTTTTTTCTATCCGAAAATGCATTGACGTCGCGTCGCTAATATATTATTGATTTTAACGTTACCGTCACGTCACTTACTTTCAGCCAAAATAGTCACTAACTCGTTTGAGAAACAGTTAAGTGGCAGATAATTTCTAGAATATTTTTCTACAAAAAGAATAAAGATAATTCAAAACAATTTATATCTTCCCTTCATAGAGTGTAGAAGTTCGAAGAATTGTTATTCAAATCTCCTTATAACTATTCTCTTATGACCAAATAATACCTGCTGAAAGGCTTAACTAAAATCGTGTGTTCGATGTCAAATAAAACTTGCTTATAGAAATATTTTACGAGATCATTTGATGGTTTATTTCTTAACAACTAAATCAATTTTATCGCATGCCTTGGTAGGATTATTAAATTTTAATAAATAGTCAAAAGTACATTGACCAAAATTATGTGTTCGATTTCTTTTCGAAGTACAGGCTGAAATCAAGTTGATTTTATAAAAATGAATAGAGAGAACGATCTTTAAAGAAAGTGGTGTAGATTTAGCTGCAAAACAGCTGAATAGTTGAAATTACCGAGAACTAGTGACGGAAAGTAATGTCAAAGATAACCGATTGTCATATGATAAATTTCATTTTTGTAGTGATTTCGCTTCACTTTCGGTTCTTTTCCGCTACCCTATTGCAATAGTACCGCAGAATGGTTATTTATCTAAAAAATGTCGTGTGAACTAATCAGCTGCTTTACTTCTTAATATCAATGACAAAGTGGTTCCAAGCGTTCGTACTAATCCTGAGATGACGGGCTGGCATTCTAGTTGGTTCAAATTACCACAGACATGCACACCGCATCAGACATAACCATTTGAATCACTACTTCTACATTTACTGTGTGTGTCAATACTTTAATACCCTTTTGGTAGTTAGTTAGTGGCATACGAAATCTTTTACGATCACCAACCGACGCGACAGATCAGCGGCTTATTCGTTGAACAAAATCGAATTTAAACAAACGGAAAATAAACCAGTTCCACGCGAATCTCATTCATACCCTTGATCAGTGTAATGGTAATGTAATTCGTCTCTTGCTTGTTCATGTTATTCATCTGCACGAACGGCGAACTATTGAATAGCAATTCTCTGCGCAATTTACTGTTGTATCAATGAAATTAAATGAAGCTTTTGGTAATGGATGCAGATATTTGATGTTCGTCGATCGGAAAGAGTAAATAAATCAAAAATGTTTGAAGTTTCTGTTTTTAAACTGTTTCTGAATTTATTTGTACCAATGAAACTTTTGTTCCGGCTTTATTACGTACAGAAATAATTATCGCTTCACCGTTAACGCCTTTCAATTTTTACAATTACGTAAAAAGTGGATATTTGCAAGTCTTAAGGTAATTGCTCTAGTGATTAAGTAGCTGCTCAATGCCTATTTAGCTAGTTAGAGTCTAAGGAGTAAAAAATTCTATTTAATTTGATTGAATTTACATAAATTATAATTTGAAACCAGAAGTTTGATAGGTAGATGCTATTCGCCACAATGTGCAAATGGTTTATTTATAATGGACCGTCTGGTTTTTTCCGACTTTTTGACCATAATATGTTGGTATTTTCAAACAGCCCCCACTGCCAAACACACGATACGTTTTTGCTATCTACCTGTACAAATATCTGTCAGTTTCCCTATCTAAATTTATCTTACTTAAAAGCAGACGTTCTTTAAACCTCCCTGTGTTACATTCTGTCTGCTTTCTAAAACACTTACTCGTAGGGAGCCTTAGCCTTTTTCATAATTCCAATGAAATATCACCGAGAAACGAAATTTTGTCTACATTTTAGGGTTATTTTTGACCTTCCAATAAAAAATGATAAATGTCCAATAAAAAAATAATTTTTGTCCAATAAAAATATTTAATGATCAATAAAAAAATACATTTTCCTTTTAAATACAAAATGATTTTTTTTATTGGACATTCAATATTTTTATTGGAAAAAAATTTTATTGGACATTTATTATTTTTATTATTACATTTTACCCCAATAACATACTATAACGTAGACTGTCAGTTTTTGATAAGAAATTAACACGAATTGAAGCAAAAGTGAAATGCTAAATGTTTAGTTGTGTTGGTAAATTACGTAAAATTTAGGTGGAGTGCGTCAAATTTTTGTGGATTTTCAGCAGAACAAATCAGCGTGAATGGAACGTTTGCTTTTTGACAACTTTGACGCAAAACATTATTCTAAACAAGAAATTGCTCTACAGTTTGCCTCTAAAATGCACAGAAATTTTTATAAAAATTATTTTGTTTACAAAGTACGACCAGCACTTAACTAGCACTTGAAAGCCGCCAAAAATTTGACTGAGGCCATCTGTAGCCAAAATGAATTTACTTATGTTTCAGATAGTTTTTGGCTAGAAATGTAAATCCCTAGACAATTGCAATCAAAAAAATATTTCGGACAACTCAAAAGTCAGAAATATTCGGTCAGCCAATTTACAAATTTATGCAGGCGGTTGCAGAACTTGACGTTCGGTGCATTTTCGAGGCACACCGTAGAACAATTTTTTACTCAGAAGAATGTTTTACATCTTTTAAAAATTATTTGCGAAAATGCAAACGTTCCATTGTGTATGTGTTGGTGTGCGATGTGCATAATACACACAAATTCCGTATTTTCATTTTTGCTTCAGCTGATGGTTACGTAAACCCAGTTTATGTCATTATTTTACCCATTTTTCACAGCGAAAATGTGAAATATCGCCAAAAATTTCATTTTACGATTCAATTTTTCGCAATCAAATTGCTTTCACGATTTCTTCTTGCTTCCAGTTTCATTAATTTGTGAATGGAGCATGGAGCGTTCTGTTTTTCATGTTTGTACAAGATCTTAAATTAAACATTGAAAGAAAATCGTTTGTGGCCTAACATTAAATGTGTTAATTATTAAAATTGATGATCATGCCGTTGAGTTGCAGTAGTACTTGTCAGTAATGTTGGTGATTAAATAAACATTTGTTTTAAAGTAGTAAAATTTTAAGTTTTTAAATCGGTTTTACTTTTTATTCCCTATAAATAGGTCAGAAACGAAAAAATGTTTATGTGAAAATTCCTAACTTTTTTTTACGACGATGACAGAAATAGCATTTTCGGATAAATTTTTTTCACGTCTACCGTGGCCCCATACAAGGAATAGGGGCCGTGACACAAATTCGGTTTTGCCGCGTTTTAGTATTTTGTTTGTAAGTAAGACTGTGGTGGATTTTTCGTCTACTCTTTTTTTATTAATAATAGTAGTTCCATCTTGCGGGGATGGAACGCCCACGGAGGCCACCGTTGGGCCCATTGTGCTATCTGTAAGTTTTATAGTTTTTAGGCATTAGGTGTTTTAATTAAATATAACTGAGTTAGTGATCAGGTCATTCCTTATGATGAAAACGCCCAAGTGTTTCTTCCTTGTAGTGATGAGAACCGGACAATTGCATAGGAAATGACTCGTTCTGCTGACGTTCAATAGAAACTTCGACCATTTCTTGTTTATTTATTCATACAACTTTTTGCCCGTCTACATCCCTGTTTGTTTTCCCAAAATGGTCTTTGAACATTCTGTTACTTAACTCTGCGATTTTGCTCTATTTATATGAATCGGGAGTTACTGTTGCTTGCTCCGGTCGTATTAGCTTTCTTCGAGCTCCCTCTTTTGTCAATTCATCTGCTTTATCGTTGCCTATAATATTAGAGTTGCCTGGGACCCACAATAGACTCTCTTAGTCAGGGATAAGTTGTTTAGGATTTTTTTGAGTGGACGCAAATGTTTTGATTGCCTCTACTCTTTACTCTATTTAAGGTGACGGGAATTATTGCCCAGGGAATTATCGCCCAGACATAAATTAATTGGCATTTTCACCCAGGGAATTATCGCCCAGTCAAATGGGAATTATCAACCAGGGAATTATCGCCCAGGAATTATCACCCAGACAAATGGGAATTATCATCCAGGAATTATCGTCCAGGGAGTTATCACCCAGGAATTATTACCCAGCTATGAGACAACTAACACAGAGCTATTCGAGACTTATCACCCAGTGGACTGTCTCGCAGGAACTATCGCCCAGAGGAATCGGAAGTTTCACCCAAGGAATTATTGCCCAGGAATTATCGCCCAGCTCTCAGAGAATATAACATTGCTATTTGTAGCTCAAGAACAATCATCCGAACGAAACGTCGCGAAGACCCGGTGGCTCACAAAACCAGGATTTTGCGCTTTAATGAAATGCCACAAAAACCTGCGTAGCTAATAAAACTAGGTAGCTTTTCCCTTCTACAAAATGTCATTAAAACCTAAGTGTATAACGAAGCTAGGGACTTTTACCTTTTTCGAAACTTCGTGAAGACCCGGTGGCTCACAAAGCCAGGATTTTGCGCTTTAATGAAATGCCACAAAGACCTGGGTACCTAACAAAACTAGGGAGCTTTTTCCTTCTACAAAATGTCATTAAAACTTAAGTGTATAACGAAGCTAGGGACCTTTACCTTTTACGAAACGTCGCAAAGACCCGGTGGCTAACAGGCTAGCGAAGCCAAGATTTTGCGCTTTAATGAAATGCCACAAAAACCTGGGTAGCTAACAAAACTAAGGAGCTTTTTCCTTCTACAAATTGTCATTAAAACCTCCGTGTATAACGAAGCTAGGGACTTTTACCTTTTACGAAGGATGGAGATTTGGGCAGATTTTGACGGAAGCGCCGCTCAGGGAAAGCGCTGGAGGCTAATAATTAGCGGGGGTCCAGGGGGCGGCAGCCGCCTGGTATAAAAAAATTACTTTCTTAGTCACAATACAGCTTTATGCACGTTCTCGCTTATTGCTCTGTGTTAGTTGTCTCAAAGCTGAGTAACAATTCCTGGGTGATAATTCCCTGGGCGATAATTCCCATTTGTCTGGGCCTTAATACCTGGTTGATAATTCCCTGGGTGATGATTCCCATTTGTCTGGGCGATAATTCCCTGGGTGATATTTCCCATCCACCCGGGCGATAATTCCTGGGTGATAATTCCCCGGGTGAAAATGCCAACTTATTTTGATCTGGGCGATAATTCAGGTCGCCCTTTATTTAACTCATTGTTACCGCACACAATGAATTATATTGATGTATATACAATACAATGTATATTGATGTGGATGTAGATTCACATTTACATGTTAGAAATTGTTCGCAAAGAAAGAACAATCTCTCTTTGCTGCATTTTCGAATGATAATTTGTCCTAAATCGAAAATTTCGTTGGAGTAGAACAAGTAAACTTTTCTTAAAACGCCAATTCAAAACGACAATTATTTCAATAGTTTCTCATCGTGTGAGTTCTGGTCGAGATTTCTGCTCTGAGTAAAGCCAATAACTTATTTTTTCATTTATGTCAAAGTATACAAGATTTCGTGACGAATTTTATAATTTTTCAATCGACGAAAAATGATTTATTTTTCAGTTTATTCATTTCATCGCGAAATTTCGTTTACTTTGGCATAAGTCGATGTCGCAAAACACTTGTGTCGGCTTGGACACCCTACTTTGATCTTAAAACATTCGAAAGAGTCGGTATCGCTCTGACTTTATCGGTTTTTATTTATTGGATAGCAGTTTGTGTACCTAGTTACGAATTGAGACATTACACCTGACAGGTTTAAAATGACTTTTTTCCTAAAAGAAACGGCATTTACAGAGAAGTTCTAACAGCAGCTCACGGAGATAGGACGATTACGTCGCGTGAGCTGCCGTTATTTCTTTGCCCAGTCATTTTTACCCTCTTTTCGCAATAATTTTTTTAATTAATTTTTATTAAACATTTCAGTTGGATGATGCGGCTCTTCAAATATACAAAGAAGGTGATTATGGAGCCTATCTCGATCTGGAATCATCATTGGCTGAACAAGCTGAAGACATTGAAGGACTTCATTCAAGGTAAAGTGTTTAAATTCTTTATAGTGTCTAGATTTGCTGTTTGATTCTATGAATTAAAGAAACGAAATGTGTCACAATTAGTGTCATTAAGTCTATCCCTTTGTCGACAATAATGTCGCAATAGTTCAATAAAAGCTAATCGAATAAAATCCGTTCATACCACCGGTAATTTAAACAGAAAATGCAACATCTTTGGAAGGATCATTAAAATTATTATAATTGAATTGAAATGTTTTGCTTGCAGAACGTTTGCTTCTACAAAATTCAAAATGTTTGGTTGCAAATAAATGGTGACACACCAAGTCTATTGGACTGTCTTTTCATGTCTAAGACGTGAATAAATTATGGTTAGAGAACACGTTGTTCGGTGATATTTAATGTTAAAAAAGAAATAGTATTGTACTTCCGTTACATCGTGAAGGCGATGTTGTTACAATGTTATTATTTTCAACATTATTTTAATTGGTTGTTTCGTGAACGTCTTATCTTCTTTTTTCTTCGATATTGAATTTCCGAACGTCACTTATAGTATTCGCTTATGCTCGAACCTTTGACCAATTGATTTCAGACATTTTTTTGTATTTAAATTGTGTAATTAAATGTAGAAAACGTCGCCCACGACCGTTTGGCTGATGATTTTCCTCCTTTGAAAACGAAGAGTGACATCTCCTTGTCAATCATTCGTAAAATTTTGGTTATAGCTAAGGTGTGGAGATGATTCCCGATTTCTGGCGGCAAAATTTTTAAAACTGCAACAACTGCCAACTAGCGCCACCTATCGACCGGATATTTTTGTCGTGTAGAGGTGATTTAGGAAGCGTTTTAGAACCCCTCTCCCCCTAACGCAGACGTTATTTATGAACGCTCCCTTACTAGGATTCCCCAAACTCAACTGTCATATTAACTTCACAAAAAATGGTCTGAAAGATCCAAAGACCACAATTTCATTTGGACGAACATTTTTAAACGTTCGGAAAGAAGGTTGTCGCAGGTTTCTTAGGGGATAATTGCCATTGTCTACAAATTGCATTAGAAAAAATGTTTCTTCATGTACAACCACTTGAACGGTTGAACTCATCGTACGAAAATCAACTATCGATTTCTTCAGTCTTACGATAATTTTTGTTGTCAATTTTTTACAATTAGCATAAATCTTACGGCTTTCAATCCATCAATTCTACGACTTAATGTTGTAAACATCTTGAGTAATTTCAATTTAACGCAAAAATAATATCTTTGTTCCTCCTGCCATTAAAAAGAATTGTATGAAAACATGAAATATTGTTAATAATTAATCTTTTTATGTTTTCCAGCCGAAAAAACTCATTAGTTGTTCGCACTCAACTAAGCGTCAGAGTTCATGCAATTATTGGTAAGTGCTTTAGTTACATAATTACTTTTCTTCTACTGATTTAAAATTTAAATACCAGCGTTTGACTATTTGCAACAAGCGAGTTAATTAAACATTTTTCTGCCTAAGATCTACATTTATAAATTAGTTTTCGACGCTAATGAAGTTAATTGAATGAGTTGCATACCTACGCAGATCCTAAAGTTCACTTATTAGGCAACAAATGAGAGATTTTGACGGTATACCGGTATACACGGTCAGGGTAATGCGTAGCCGTTTTTCTTCAGGGACAATTTTTTTAATCGAAATTATGTTGACCAACAATATCTGAATAACGATATTCATTGCACGGTATATTTGAAAATTGTATTCGACAAAATTATGTTTTTGATATAAAAATAATGTAAATTTTGTGTACGTTTCATGGAAAAATGATGCCAATTTCATAGATAATTATGCCAAATTTATTCAGATTATGTAAAAAAGATGTATAAAGATGGACAATTAATGTAACAACGATGGATCTTGCTACATTATTTCTCCATCATTTTTACATCCGAAATTAGAATAGTACATTACAATTGAGGTCATGTAAACAGCCCGTACCATAAGGGCGAAGTTTGCAAAATCGAGCCGAAGGCGAGATTGTGTAATCGTCCTTGTGTTAAAGGCTGTTTACATGACCTCACTTGTACTATGCTTTAACTTAGTAGCACTCGGTCGTTGAAACAAACAATTAAACATTAAACATTTTGAAAACAAACAAAAAATAACTCCTGAAATACAGCGTACACAATTTGAGTTCTTAGAGTAGGCTAAATATCGAATGAACTATCGTAGAACAATGTGCTGTGTTCATTTTGTTATTTCTATTTGTTACGGTCTATATAGCTCAGTGAGCAATGTTGCGGCGTTATAAAATCATTTTTTCCAGAATTTTCGGTTCAAATCCTAGTTTTTTTTACATTTTTTTTGTGTTTTGTGCATTCCATCAAATACGTCTATTAATTTTTATACAGAAACTCGTATAAAAATGTAGTAAATAGACTTTCGATCGATATCGACCTACAAATTTTACAAATTGATCACATCATGTTTCCAAAGCCTTATTTCTCGGAATATATTAGTCCGATTGAGAAACTAAGTACTTTACAGGAATCCTATGATCACGCACGACAGACTGGCATTATGTTTCACCAAAATTCTTTTGGGCAAAATTTAATTATTTTGTTTATGTTCTAAACAAAATCAACGACATAATGAACTTTTTGAATCGAGTAGCCTTGTTATGCCCTTACAACTAAGTGTTTGATTTCTAATCGTTGTTCGTTACATGAATCCGCGGGATAATGGTTAGCGTACAAGACGCAGCTGTGAATGTGCCAGGTTCAAATCGCGGTATGGAGATAGTTTTTTTTTTCTTCATAAACTAAGAAGAGTTCATTCTGGATGAACTGGACCATAATGGCTCATTACGTAGGTCGCATCATTACTGCCTAGCATGTTAAATTGCATCTACACAGCAATGAACCTGCAGCGTATACTCAACGTACCGAGTGCTAACACGTTAAAATCATTTACAAGTTTCTGCTCGGTAAATGCGACATTGCCTCGTCGCAAGCGACTCGAAAAACGCATTTACCGGGCATCAACATGTAAAATATTGTACGTAAGTGCTTTCAAATATTTGTTTTGACGCGTAGGACGCAGCAACCTTCCTACGAGTCAAAACAACCAATTTGGAAGCACATACGCAATGTACTATTACATCATTTTTCATTAGTTACATAAATTTTACATTATTTTTACATTAATGAAAAATTTATGGACAAATAATGTAAAATTTACGTAAATCATGTTCGAATAATGTACAAAAGATGAAAAATAATTTATTTTATTTATTACACATTATAAATGTTAAAATGATGTAATATAAGAAGAAACAATGCCCACATTTTCTTAAGGTTCATTGTGAGAGTTATAGCGTCTGTACTTTTGTCAAAGCATTCTCTCGTTGGTTTGCTGAAAAGTAAACTTAAACGAACTAACAAGAAACCAACCTAAATGTCTTGATAGTCGAATTGAAAAACTCGAAAACGTAACGAAAAACAAACACAGTCCAAGTCACGTCGTCGTGTTTACCATAAAGTTCGTGGGGCACCATTCAATATTTATCCATAAATTTTCAATTAATGTAAAAATAATGTAATATGGATGTAATTATTGAAAAAATGATGAAAATCATGTTGAAGTGCTGTAAAAATAATGGAAAAATAATGTAGCAAAATCCATCCTTGTTGCATTAATTATCCATCTTTTGCACATCTTTTTTAATTAATTTATATAAATTTTACATAATTATCTATAAACATTCCATCATTCCATCACACAATTTACATTACTCATTACTTTTACATCAAAAATATAATTTTGAATCTTTACAAGGAACACTTCAGATAATGTAAATCATGGGCGAGCGGTAACAATGCGCCCGTGACGCAAGTCCACATACGTACAAAAAATTAAGATTTTTTTTTTCGTAGACGGCGGAATTATACACCTAAGTTTTGGCTTTTTCCCCTAGCGTTGTACCCCCTACACCTAGTTTTTCGGATGTGCTATTTCATAGAAGCCAAAGTTAATGGAAACATTCTACGTTAGTTAGTTAGTGAGTGGGTTAGGTAGTTAGTAGAACCATTTGTATGAAAACCGACTTTTCTGGCTCGTGCTCGAATACAGCTGGATAACTTTTCTTGAAATTTTGCTTCGGGTGGGCATTCTACGCCATGTGAGATTTTAAAAAAGGGGGGGGGTATTGTCCTCGTTTGGGCGCCAGGGCTCTTGGAAGGCGCCATATAGAGCCCATATAAAAGATTGTTTTGTATGTGTGTCTGAGTGTATTCAAAGTATGGGTCAAATATGAGCAAAATTTTTGGACTGTGTTAGGATGGAGATAGATGTTTGGTGTCAAAGGACAAGTTGCTGGGTTGGCTGTGTAATGTGTCAGGGTGACCGAAAATTTTTTTTCGCCGAAAACTTTTTTCACCGGAATTTTTTTTTGCCGAAAATTTTGTTTCTCTTTTCTTCCAAAACTACTTCCAAAACCCTTTTCAAAAAGGAAATGTGACGCAAGTCCTCGTCCCCTCGTGTAGTGATTCGATCAAAAACGAGAGCGGTCTTATTACACAAGAAATTCAAAATTGTATATTGACAATTAGTTCCAGAGAGATAGAGTAAATTATGTTGATTTGGAATGATTGGAAAATAGAACTACATGGGCCTGCCAAAATACATGCAAATTTTGATTTGGTCGTTGCTTGCATAGACTCTTTATTTTTTATGGTTCAAATTCGAATCCCGTTCCGAATCAAGATGATTTACTTACAGATTTAGTGGATTTAGTTTTCTGTGAAAAAATATATCCGAGATCAGATATTGATTGAGGGTTGGGTGATGGTGGATTTTAAAATTCCTGAGACGATGTTAACGCGCCAATTCGATATTGTAGGTTTGCGTGGGTATGGGGGCGTTTCAAATGACCAAATCAAATCTATTTTTTACGGCGAAGGAATCAAGGACGTTCACTACTTGCCAACCCATTCCATAAATGCCTCGAGTGGTGATTGAATGTTTTCAGTTTTAGAGGTGCATTCCAAGTTCCAAGCCTATACGACGACGGCGGGAATTTGTATGAAAATTAGTCGATTATACGTATATCGGTGGTATGGTGGGTCAAGATGTCCGAAAAATTAAATACTTTACTTCATTAACTTTATTATTTATATCGAGACCGCCAAGGATGAGGAAATGTGTACCATCTGAAAAAAGTGACGGATACGATTTTTTTGCAGACTCCGCAAACTAACTGCCACAATCTTAAAACTACTCATCAAAATGTGTAAAAGGGAGAAATTCACACGCTTCCTTTGTACATTGTTCGAGTCTTTTGTTTTTGATTCAGACAGTAAAAGCGTGACAAACATTATGAGGTACACACGACTTTAAAAACATAAATAACTATTTTTTAATTAATTACACTAACTAACAAATAAATATTTTTCAAATAATTTATTCAGACATCCCACTCCATCAGTTTATTTCATTTCTAGCGCTTACGCATATTGAGCCTTTATTTGCCCAACTCTTTGCATTTAAAAAAATAAAAGACTTGCAACTCTGTGTATACAATATCTATGAATACATTTGTAAATAAAACAGCAAGGTTGTTATTTTCTTAAATGCGAATACACGACCATTTTGTAGTTTATTGACTTGTTTCATTTTCATGCGAGCCAATTTTTTTCACGACAAGAATTGCTTGTTCAAAAATTGTAAGAATATCAATAAATTAATGGCACAACGTAAAAAAAGGCAATAATTAGCACAGCGGATATGTACAATAAACGGATGGAAAATGTGACCATGTGAATAGACGCAAGAGCTATGATGTGGTCATATCTTTTCCACCTCTTTAAAAATGTAACTTAAGACCGACGGATACACAAAGCAAAGAGGTCATCCTTGTCACACCTGGACACCAAATTGCCATCTAAATTCTTTGAGTCAAGAATATCTCAGATATCATTTTCCCTTGCAATGTAAAAGAACCAAATGCACTTCTCGTGTTACCCACTATTCAAATTTGTTTCTTCCAAGTTCATATAAAAAACGGTAATAAGAATTCTATATCCAATGTCTGAATAAAATCAAGGCCATTTACTTCGCATTTGTCTTTTTAATTGTACATACGTACGATTTTATGAACGTAAACTTAAATAAAT
Organism: Pseudolycoriella hygida; assembly: GCA_029228625.1. Lineage (NCBI taxonomy): Eukaryota > Metazoa > Arthropoda > Insecta > Diptera > Sciaridae > Pseudolycoriella > Pseudolycoriella hygida. Next base: position 60,053 of record WJQU01001789.1, on the reverse strand, counting down.
AACAATAAATTTAAAAATCTTTTAAAATATTCTGTTTCGTGTAAATATTTGATTTGAATCCGTTCATCTTATAATATACCGTACCGACTAGAGATGAGCACGTCGACCTGTTCACAAAACCCGACCCGTCGAATCCATCCATATGGTTTCAATGCGGTGTTGGCTTATGTCAGAATATACGATATTTCATAATATGTCAAGCAGCGCACATGAAATTTCGTATATTTCGACATAAACCGACAAAGAACTAACTATGTCACATATCGCAGCTGACAATTTGCCCCACGGAATGCTGAAAGATAGTACATTTAATACAGTTATGCGATCTGATATAAGAGCAAATTGTGAAAAAATGCCTCTTCCATTTATCTGTCGCTTAAGTTACAGAGCCAAAAAATGACATACGAAGGAAGGGTTTAGAAATGATAAAGATTAATCCAAACTTTATCAATCATTTTCAAAATAATGTAGAATCGAAGTAGATTTGTACATAGTTTATCCGTTATATTTGCATGATGTCATTTCTCCATCATCTTAACGCATCGTTGATCGAAATCACATCAGAGTTACATCAATTTACACGATTTATACATCGTTTTTCCATCATTTGTGGCATTTTGAATGTCACTCGAGCTAAATAGCACGAAAACTGGGACTAAATGTTTGGGAAACCCGATCCGATTAAGTTTTTCGAAAACCGAAATCCGCGAAAAACCGGGCCGGGTTCTTCGAAATTGTGGGCAACCCGAATATCTCCAGCGACAATTGTTTTTATTGTTTATTGCTATTATTAAAGATGATGAACAAATTAAATTTCACTTACATTCTGTCCAAATTAAGTAAATTTGTATTATTTCTATGGGATTTTACGAAAATAATAATTGCAAGTGTAAACACATGCTAATTTGCTCGTATATGTGGAGATAATGTAGCCGACAGAGCCACCGTTAACCATTATTTATATCTTCAAAAGTAACACATTTTATTTCTACTTTTTTGTGTGTTTTACAATTACCACGGTATACAAAACAAATTCAGTCGAAAGTAACTGGATAGACAAATTTTCGTATCACAAATTACTATTAATTACGCATGGTATAATGACTTGTTAAATGTGTTGGACGCGTTACCGATAGAGGTTGCAATCCGATTTAAACCGAACAGGTTTTTAGACTAGCCGGATAATTTTTACTCATGGAAAGACCGTAGTTTTTTGAACGGTTTTTCACTTGACTGGATTTTCATTGAATGAACGGTCATGAAATAACCATGAAATATCATCAGCTTTACATCATTCCACGGGACCCAGCGCGAACCCAATCCAAGCTTTTAGAGCGAAAATAGCGAAATAAACTTCTGCAGAAAGCATATTCAAGGGATCCGTACGCATCAGAATAGATGTGGCAAGACTCGAACGTATTTAAGGAAATATGGCCTTAACTCTTAAGTGTATGAAATTACGTCCACATTGGAAATTGCTAAAAGGGCAATATGGAAAAACTTGTTCGAAGTTACCTTAAAATTGACCCCCAAATAGACAAAAGTTTTCACCATAATTTTCCCTACAACATAGCAAAAAACTATATTTTGGGCTAGGACTTCTGTCACATACTTCCATGGGCAAAAATGTTTTCATCAATTTGCTCCGCAAGATTGTCTAGGAGAGGCCTAGGACACATATTTTCATTGGCAAAAATGTTTCCCTCAATTTTCGCTACAATATAGTAAAAAACCTATTTTTTTGTCTAGGGCCGACCTTAGTACCAACCGACGTAGGGCCCTAAGGAGAGGCCTAGGACGCATACTTCCATAGACAAGAATGCTTATCTCAATTGTCACTACACATAGGAAAAAATGTTTTGTTATTCTAGGGAGAGGCTTCAGACACATACTTCTATAGAAAAAAATGTTTCCATATATTGGCTCTGCAACATAGCAAAACAAATTTTTTTTTTTGCTAGGGCCGTCCTGAGACTCACTTTGTGCCCTAAGCACAGGCACTGGCCCCAAATTTGTTTTTGAATTCGGTGCTCCGTACTCGATTACCTCTCAAATAGAAAAAAAAATCATCAAAATCGGTTAGGCTTTACCTGATTTGTGCAAAAAAAACGTTGGGCCCTAGTAGAGCTCTAGCTAAATCCAGGGGCCCACAAATTGTTGGGCTTCCATAGACTTGTCCATTAAAAAAAAATGAAAATGGGAAGCGATTTGCTCGAGTTATAAACAAGAGACCTAAAACCACTTAAGCAGCCCTAGGTCTGCGACCCTTGGCCCTACAATGCCCAGATTCAATCCCATAAAATATTTTTCAATTACTTTGCAGGAAAACTTTTTTTTGAAAATCGGTTGAGTTTTACTCGAGTTATCAAGCTGACGGCAAATTTTTTTTTTGCAGTTTCGGCATCCAAGGATCATGATCGATGCTCCGGCCCTTCTCCCCCCTCAAATCGACTGGTTATAAGCGTCACGTGATGGGTGATGCTACAGAAGTTGTAACTAATTTCTGTGATTTTTTGAATATTTCGATCTTGAAAGTCTCCTTATGATCACATCGCTTCCACACAAACTTTTTGTCGTTTAGAATCGTCCACGACTTTGGTTCTTTTAAGCGCACTATAGGCCGTGATTAATTAAAAAAAATATGGCGAAAAAAACCGCAGCGCCGTCTGGAATTTTCATAGCTGAATATACGGAGAGTTTGTGAAGTATAGTATTACAGATCGCAGCGCCATATTCAGCTATGAAGAAATTGCTGACGAAAGCGGTGAACATGAGAACTATACCATGATCTATTAAGCATCTTAAGTCTGTGAACCTCCCATTTACATTACTAAAGCTTGTCTCGCTGTTCTCATCATCATTTTTCGATAAGTTCTAAAAATAAAATTTATTGATTGGACACTCGTCTTTCAGTTTCGCCCAACATTTATTTTTCTTTTATTTATGTAATTTCAAAATAATTTCGCTTGAATCAAAGTTTTTGCATGAACAATGTAGGCAAGCTTGTAGCATTTTCGATGAAATGTGACAAATTTATATTCACAAGTTGTCGATGGCGATCCGTTATTCATTATTTACCCAATTTTATCGATATTTTTTCTTGAATACAATTTTCGCTCAAAATGTTTACTCGATCAACAACATGCTTATCATAATTTGAATGATAAATAATTAATTACAAATTCATAGCGAACAATCAATGGTATGGTAGAAAATGAAATTACCTTTCGCTATTACTTTCTGATGAATTTGCACATCGTTTTGGGTGAAAAAGTGTAGGCGAGGTTGTAAACGTTTCATTTTTTCTGATCGATTTGTAAGGAATATTAAAGAAATATATCACGATAAACGTTCCAAGAATCGTTTCTCTTATCAAAATATTTGTCGTGCTCAACTTTCAATCTTTTTCTTTATCGAAAATGAGCCTTTATTTAATCTAGAACAATAGTTAATTAGTCACGAATTATGAGTAGTACTGAAAACAAGAATCATTTATCCAAACGAGGGGGAGTGTACTTCCTGAATTTATTCACTTTAAGAAATTGTTGTTTGAGGCAACCGTTTGATGTTTGTGAAAAACATAACACGATAATTACAACCATATGATTGCTTTAAAGAAAATATGATTGATGCAATTATTAAAAAAATGTGATCGCGGCAAATATATTATGATTACGGTAAACAAATCAAATCACTAGGATGATTAATTTGCATTAACACAATATTTTCCCAATAGCAGTGGCTCATTTACCTAAACAAGTTTCTATTTTCTATCAATTACAAAAATACCGAAATTGCCGGAATTACCATAAGCTAATTATCAGTGTTTTCCCCCTCGTGTCTGCGAAAATGTAACCTTCACTGCAGTAAGATAGAAAAAAATCGTGATGCTTTGCTGTTCGATGGAAAGTTAATGCAACATCTTTATGAAAATCTCTATTCGTTACAAACCACACAATGGAGCCGTTCATTAGTTACGTAATGCAAAAACCGTGATTACCACAACTTCCGCACTGACACACAAAATGTACGAGAATTTGGCAAGAAATATGTGGTCACGCCCGCCAGCCCCGCTCTTGCATTATGAACGTCCCCTAATTTTTTAGACCCGTACGAAGAACGTAGTGCTTCGAAAAGGGGTCTATTGCGGTTACCACGACGTTTGTAACCAGTCGAATTTCGACCCGGGTGTAGATGACGACTCAGCAATAAAAAAAATGTCCGTCCGTCCGTAATCAAAAAATCTTTTATGGAATTGAATCTGGGCACTGTCGGCCCAAGGGCCGCCGAGCTAGGGCAGTTTATGTGGGTTTTGGTTTCTTGTACATAACTCGATTAAATCTTTTCCGATTTTAATAAAAAATTTTTTGTTTGAAAGACCTAGGCATGGGCGACAATTTATGGAGGAAATTTTTGCCTGTGCTTAGGGCTCAAGTGAGCCTCATGCCGGTCCTAAGGTCGGCCCTAGCCAAAAAAAATTTTTTTGCTGTGATGCAGAGCAAATTGAGGGAAACATTTTTGTCTATGGAAGTATGTGTCCGAGGCCTCTACTTATTTTTTTTCACTGAGAATTTTTTTTCGTCGAAATTTTTTTTCGCTGAAAATTTTATTTCGCCGGAATTTTTTTCCGACCGAAATTTTTTTCTCCAAAATTTAATTTCTCTCTTCTTCCAAATCTACTGATATCACAACAAAAACCCTTTTTAAAAGGGAAACGTGACGCCTTTCTTCGTCTCTTCTTCCAAAACAACTGATATCAATTTGGGTGGCGCTTACAGCTTCGGAACGCAAAAAACAGAACAGAAAAACTATAACATTGGGTGGTCCGGCATTTGTGACGCACTTCTTTAATCGAAAATGAAAATATTTCAAAAGAACTTTGTGCGTTGCAAGTGCCACCCAAATTGATATCAGTTGCTTTGGAAGAAGAGACGAGGACTTGCGTCACGTTTCCCCTTTAAAAAGGGTTTTTGTTGTGATCGAGAATACCATGAAATTTTTGGGCAAAAATTTCTAATGCCGGGAAATTGACTGACTGTCCAACAAATTATCGGGAAGGAAAGATAATTTGTACATGCGCTGACATGTTCCAAACTCTACGAGAAAATGTCAGAGAAATTCATTTTATCGACTTTCGAAGAAACCACAGGTCAAGACAAAGCTCTAAGATCACAGTTTGAGGACCACTTCGTTATTGGCCGTATAGGAAAAAGTCAGGTCGGTATAGCCCATTTAACTGGTCCATGAAGCTGATTTCTCTAGATCTTTTTGTTTCTGCTCCAATTCAATACGAATTTTCGGTCCCAACGAGGAACCTGATCAAGTCTGCTGTTCCAGCAGTTTCAACGGTCAAACCAAGTGACCTTGACTGACATACAATAAAACAGACAAAGACAAAAAGGTAAGACACTAAATGGAAAAGATCATAGGATCAAAGTATATCATACAAACGGAGAGAACTTCCATACGCTATTCACTTCTTGATGGTATTTCTCTTGTTTCGCTTCTGCAAGCGATATGGATGAATTTTATGATTTTCCCTATTTCTTACTTCTAACCTAAAGTAAGAGTCGTTAAAAATTATTGGTACCACAAAGTGAAACCGAACCACAACTGGACAGTCAAATAATTACCACGCAATGCGAATATCATGGAGTTTTGTATGCACAATGATCAGAAAATAATGACACAATAAAAGAGTTGCTTTCGAATTAGATGAACTGTTAGTTCTGTCATTATTGATATTGACTTCACTGTTTGCAGAAATCGTGGATGAAAGTTTGTAACTACACCACAAAGAAAATGTATTCAATCATTTGAATAGATTTTGTGCACAATGAAAAGATCATGAACTATGAGAATAAAAATATTTGTTTCATCTTCTATCTGGTGTTATGCCATTCAAATTAAATGTATATACGAACCGAAATAGCATTTGATTTCAGTGAATAAAACGGATTGAAATGATTTGCGCAGAATGTTATTTCGTTCTTTTGTAGTTAAGTTTCATTTTTGCTGCTTTTCAATGGTAAGACATAAGATACATGTAATTGTTTGTTGCGATGTAATGTAATGGTAAATACAGAAAATGAATAGTCTCTCTATAATGTATTTCAAATTCAAGTTCATATTATCTGATTATGCAATTCTCATTTCTTTAATATCATAATAATGAAATAAATGTTGTCTTAAGTGTTTTGCTTGTTATTGAATTTGTAACGCTACAACTCTGTGATGCTGAAACTCATGAATTGAACGGGTTTTTTTTTCATTAAGATCAAATGAAATCTAAAACATAAGCTAAGACCCGAACGATCCCGCAAATTCTTCACACTTGGATTTCCCCTAGAGATGAAGAGATGAAAAGTATACTTTATAAGTATACCTTATAAGTATACCTTACAATGGTACCTGTTTCCGTCGAGTAGAAGTAAGGTTAATTTCCTCCCATAGAGTTGAAAAGGATCAGTCTATAACGGGACGCAAAGACCCTGTCGGGTGAAAAGTTAGCCGTCTGCGTCTGGCCACATTCAAAGAATGGAGATAACAGACTGCCCAAGAGGAACTTGTTTGCAGAAGTCCCAATAAGAAATCAAGGAGGAGCTTTATTTAGTAGCGATAGGTACTTGATGTTTTCATTCTCGGTCCGTCCGTCTCTGCACGTTCACCGGGAACTAACCGATGGTTCACAGTGGAATCACCGATGATTTACAGTGAATCATCGATGATTCACATTGGAATCTTCGATGATTCACATTGGAATCATCATCATCAGCCAACTACTTGACACGTGATAGAGTAGCATGGACGAGGCTCTAGGACCAAATTTCTCTAGACAAAATAACCTCAAGGGAATCCAGACGAAATAACCGGGACAAAATATCCCCAATGAAAAGTGGACTTAATAACCCCGTATAAATTAACTGGAAAGGGAATAACTGCACATAAATCGCGTTTTTCATGTTCAGGGGCCTGCGGCGACCGAAATTACGCACTGCAGGCGTTGAGCTACTGTTTGCCTGTTTGCTAACGTTTGTATTTACGGGGCTATTTGGGGTTATTTAGTTATTTAAGGGTTATTTTGCTCAACGTGCTCCGCAGTCTCTTCTTCTCCCTTATCCGTGGAGTCTCACTCTTGCTGCCATTGTCTCAGTGATTCGGCTCTTAATTGCGTTCTAAATGTTTTGGTAGTTTGACCCTCCCGTTGGTCAGTGCTGTGGTGGCTTTCATTGCCTTTTCGCACGTGTAGACGACATCGCTATTAAAACTTCTGCGGTCGTCCAGCATAACTCTAAGGTACTTCAATTGGCGAGTAAATGTGATTTCTTCTCCGTCGATGTTTATTACGATCCGCTCAGTTTTTTTGCAGTTACTCACTAGCATGATCTCGGTTTTCTGGAAGGCCAGCTTCAGTTTTGCCGTTGTCATCCAATTTTCGACAGTTTCTAACGTCTCCATCGTAACTACCTCCACCTCCATCTTCCACGTTCCAGACACCTTTAGGATCAAGTCGTCGGCAAAAAAAATCGTCTTAGCTCATCATGGCAATTTCAGCCGCAGCGCTGTTTCATACATTACATTCCACAGCGTTGGTCCTAATATGGATCCCTGTGGTACTCCAGCTGTGATGTCTACTGTCTTTTTCCGTTCAGTTGTGTCGTACGTTAGTATTCGTCGCTCGCTATTAAAGGGATTTCTGACGTTTATCGTCGTTACAGCACAGAAGCGGTTACCCCGTATTCTTTGCTTCCGCGCCTTCCCTTTTCGAAATCCGAATTGTTCGTCTGACAGTCTGTGCTCACCCTCTGTGTATTTTCTTAGTCTATTCAGAATAACGGCTTCCAGCATTTTTCCCAATCCATCCAACAAGCATCAGGGTCTGTATGATGATGGCTTGTCTGGACCCAAAAAGATGTAAAAGCCTCTGAAGGTTAGCATCTCCTTCGACAGAAAATTTTATTATGTCACTGTACAACATACAGTCAGCGCAAAATAAACTTTTCCGTTACCGAAATAATATTTCCGGATTTATAAGAAAAGTAAATTTGCGCCGATTATGTTTGATGACTCATATTATGTGTGCTGATCGTAATATTATGTCACCGTATACGACCCTATTGTGATTGCGATTCATCGAAGAGTATAATGCGTTTCCTTGGCATGCTATAGGTCTCGGATTCGATCCCATGTGTTGCGAGAGAAATCAATCTACAAAATGCTGCTGAAAATTCACAAACGAGTCCCTTTACCGTAAAATACATATGTTGATGTTATTGTTGCCGGTACAATTAAATTATAATTAAATGAATGCGAAGCAAAACCAATTTCTATTTGAAAATTGCTTATCAACGAAACAAACATTGAAACTTATTTCCAACATAATAACAGAAATAAATTAAAAGCAACGAATTAAATGCAAAACAACTTTTTAAACAAACAACACAATAGAAAATTAGAATTTCTATTTCCAATTTTACCGATTCCAATTATTCTTTTATTTTATGCAGATAAAAAGTAAATTTCTCATGCCAATCGTACAATACATTCAATTCGAAATTCAAATTAAATGTAATTTCCCCATTTTTCTTTTGCTATTTTAGATAAATTGTTAACATCTGAAGGTCGTGACTTAAGACGTGCCCTATTTTCCTTAAAACAAATCTTTCAAGAGGACAAAGATTTGGTACACGGTTTCGTGGCCCTTGGGGGCTTAAATTGTCTAGTTCGCGTAGGAAGTTGCGCAGATCAAAACTATCAAAACTATATTTTACGTGCTTTAGGCCAGGTAAATACTAAACGAAAACCATTTTGTTATACAAATATGGTAAATGTAATATTTATTTGTGTAAGTATCGGAGATCGTTTAATCATTATCCAATTACATAGGTGATGCTGTACGTGGATGGCATGAATGGGGTTATGAAACATGGACCAACAATACAATGGCTGTACACATTGATTGCCTCAAAATATAGACTAGTGGTTAAGACTGCACTTAAATTGTTGTTAGTTTTTGTTGAATATGTTGAGAGCAACTGTTACTTGTTGGTGAATGGAATTCATATAGTCGATGGTGCTCGCGGATCATTACCATGGTCAAATGTAATGAGGTAAGTTATTTTCTTGTGGTTACAAATTCGTTTTAGTCTGGCGCGTTGTGTCAAGTAAACGTTTTTTGAAAAGAAATATTTTGGATAATAGCAACTAACAACGTGTTAGGAGAGCCCATTCGATCATATCGGCTAAAGCGCCTGATTTGCAAAATACTAGAGCTTGCTGTAAATTTGAATAATTTATGGTGTGTCATTGTACTGTGAGTGTTGTGTAAATATTGTACGAGTTTTGTGTAAATGTTAAACAAGGGTTGTATTAAGGTTGTGTAAACGTTGTACGAGTGTTTTCGCAAATATCCAAATATCTTAGCAAGTATAGCACGGAAATTGCTCATATTCGTGTCAAATGAAAGGATTTGATGTCAGAAAATTGGGAAAACATTTTTGTGGGAATCGGGTCAGGGGAGTTTCTTATCCATATACGAAAACAGTCTTTCGTGTTTATTTCCTTAACTATGCAATATGGAGATTCACTGTCAAAGGCAAAGTTGTAAAGAATGAAATTTTAGGGTACACGTTTTGGGTAAAAATGCCTCAATCCTGGGATATGACCACTTCTAGAACTGGGAGGAATGATCCACATCTCTAGAATTATAGGAGGTAAAAAGTTGCTTCCAAAAGCAAAGTTGTAGAGAATAAAATTTTAGCGAACACGTGTCTCAAGGTTTTGGGTAAAAATGCCACAATCCTGAGATATGACCACTTCTACAATTGAGAGGGATGATCCATATCTCTAGAACTATAAGAGGTAGAAAGTTGCTTCCAAAAACAAAGTTGTAGAGAATAAAATTTTAGCGAACGCGTGTCTCAGGTTTTTGGGTAAAAATGCCCCAATAATGGGATATGACCATTTCTAGAATTGGGAGGGATGATCCATATCTCTAGAACTATAAAAGGTAGAAAGTGGCTTCCAAAGCGAAAGTTGTGGAGAATAAAATTTTAGAGAACACGTGTCTCAGGGCTTTGGGTAAAATGCGTCAATCCTGGGATATGACCACTTCTAGAATTGGGAGTGATGACCCATATCTCTAGAACTATAAGAGGTACAAAATTGCTTCCAAATGCAAAGCTGTAGAGCATAACATTTTAGCTAACACGTGTCCCAGGGTATTGGGTAAAAATGCCACAATCTTGGGATATGACCACTTCTAGAATTGGGAGGGATGACCCATATCTCTAGAACTGTAAGGGGTTGCTTCCAAAGGCAAAGTTGTATGGAGTTTTAGGGGAAAATGGTCCAATCCTTGGATATAGCCATTTCTAGATGTACTAGTCTGAGATGTACTTCTGTTGGGCCTTTGACATTACCTTGGGTAATTTCTATGGATCTTTAAAATTCTTATAGTTATAAAAGAACATAAAACGTTGAATTGTTTGCTTATTACTGTATTAAAATACGTTCGAGTCTTTTTGCAAGATTTGTTCTATTTGCCACATCTATTCTGATACGTACGGGTCTTTGGTTATGTTTACGTTTTAAGCTATACATTTTTATGAGTTATAAGTTGTAAGTTATGAGCGTTATGAATTATAAATTTTTATAAGTTATAAGTTTACGTTCTAAGTAATAAATTTTTATAAGTTATAAGTTACTGGTTATAAGTTATAAGTTTCGAAACTGATCAGTACTGTTTCAGATCAGTTTTGAAACTGATAAGTACTGATGCGTTTCAGTTCTAAAACTGGTCAGTACATATCAGTACTTATCAGTTTCAAAACTGATATGGATCAGAAATCATCAGTTTTAAAACTGATACGTATCAGTTTCAAAACTTATAAATTTTAGTTTATAACTTAAAAAAATTTGTAACTTAAAACGTCAACTTATAACTTATAACGTAGACCTATAACATATAACGTAAAAATATGACTTATAGCATATAGTTTTATGTATATGTTATGAATATAGTGATAAGTCGCTTTGCCCAAACTCTCTATTTTGTGAATCTTGTGAGTTAGTTTTAACAACACAAGTGTCTGGACTATGAGACTTAATATTCAATTATCACATTGTTGGGTTCGAAATTTAAATATTTCGCACACTTTAATGAACTACATTTTTCGAAAGCATGTAAATTCTTGTTTTTTGTTATTTTCACATCAATTACAGACTATTGAAAGACTATGACAATGCGGACACAGAGCTGTTGATTTATGCAACTTCGCTAATCAACAAGACACTGTCGGGCTTAAGCGATCAAGATAGTTTCTACGATGAAAGCGATTACCTGGAACAACAAGGAATGGAAGGTGTAATCCAAAGGTATATGTCGCGACCAGGAACTGATTTAGATTTGTTAGATCAATTGCAACTTTACGAAGCAGTATTAAAGTGAGTGCGCTTAAGACTATCGTAAACGAATATCCATGTCATAGTATCTTTTCAATAGATTCGAAGATGGTGAATCGGAAGGTATACGCATCCCAGACAATTCAGTTCGAAAAACACTGCGTTATCGAGCGAGCAATGGGAATCAGAATGAACCAAATGAACGTCGTAAATCTCGACGTCACAGCACAGGAAATACACCGATGCCACCGCCAGTACCACCACATCCAAAGAGTTACTCGTCACCAGTTCAGCAAATTGTTGACGAAGACAGTTCCAGCTCCAGTTCAGCTAATTCGGGTGAAATCAATGATGTTTTCGGTATTCCGAAAGGTAATCGAGATGGAGCTGGAGTTACGCCTGGTTTGAGAAGAAGACGTGAACGAGCTGAGCGGCAGAAGACTTTTATGCGAGAACAACAAGAAGCCGCAGCGTCGGGAGTTCGGCCATTTGAAGAGCGGCAAGAGGAAAATGGACATGGTAAGTGGAATTGTTAGCTTTTGCTTTCTTTGCTTTGTTGTGTTCCTAATAAAACGTTTGACGTTCATCTGATCACAAACTAACACAGATTCATTTGTGACTGCATCTTCTGTTAATTTTCGAAATGGCAACGGCAATAAATCGTTAAATGTAAATAATGTTGCTGCTGCTAAATCTGTGATCTCAGTAAATAACAACGAGCCCACCAACGGACATGCGTCATACGATGAAAATGATCTAGTCAACAGTACGATCAACAAAGCACAAAACGGCTTTGTGCGACAATGTTCAAAGACAAGTGAGAGCCAATCAAATCGCCTAAACACGTTTTATAGTCAAATCAGTGCCAAAAATGCTTTCAATCATTCGACCGTGTCGATCATAAGTCACAAAAAATCCATGAACGGCGGAGTGAGCAAATTGTCGAATGAAAATCACATCGACTGTAACGCTTCAAAGTCGAACATTAACGGAAGCGCCACCGTCGAAAGTGACATTAATCAACGTAAAACAAATAACCGAGTCGTAAGTAATGGAAATGGAGTGTCAAAGTTGCATGATGAGGATGTCAGTGTTGAAGGAGTGATGAACGGAAATGCTAATAATTTTTCCAAAACGAAAACACCAGGTAAGCTAATGGATTTTTTAACAGATTTTTTTCTTTCGAATAGATAAGAGTTTTTGTTTTTGTGTGAAACATTCATTTTAACTTTCTTGTTTGCGGAAAGTATAACGGTCTGTTGTTCTTGTGTTGGGGAATGTAGCATTCTAGAGATCACCTCAGAAGTGTGAGGAATGTATTTTTTATAATCCTATCACCATTGGGTCGAAGATGAGCAAAATTGATCCAGTTGGTCGGCATGTAGGCATTTGACAAAAAACCAGGCCTCACACTACTTTTTGCTGTGTCCGAAATTCTGAAAATTTCGGACATTTTGAAGTGGGCAAAGTTAGCTCAACGGGATCTCAAGAAAATTTTTGAGATATCAACAATTTTTGTTGAGATCTCAACAGTGGTGAGTATTAATGTTTTCTGTGGTGAATATAGATTTTTCAAGTAGCGAATTCTGTTGAGATTGTGGAAATCTCAACATCGTACAATATGAAATGAACGGTGCTAGTCGAAATCTCTCTCTCTCTCGAGATCTCAAGAAAATTGTTGAGATTATTGAGATATCTAGAAAAGTTGAGATCCTGTTGAGCTAACTTGACTCACATACATTTTGCCAACAAAATTTCGGATATTTTATCTACAAAATTTCGGACATTTTATCTACAAAATTTCGGACATTTTATCTACAAAATTTCGGACATTCGTTTTATGAAGTGTCCAATTTTTTAAAGCGATTTTTCGGCCCACCGCCATCAGGCAAAAAGGGTCAAAACTAGCCCCAATTTTTTTAGACCGTCTGTACCCCCCTCTTTTTCCTAGGTTAGTTTAGTTGAATGTGATAGTTTTTTTTTAGAAATTTTTAAACTTTCCGTCACACTTTTAACTGCGCTTAATTGAAATTAGATTCGAATTTTAAGTAAGAAGTCTTGGTAACACTGGATTAAGAAAAAGTAGATATGTTGCCGGCGATTTTTCGGAATAAAAAATATGAATTTCGAATGTTCTTCGAAAAAATTTCGAATGTTTTTCGAAAAAATGTCGGACATTTTTCACGAAAAAATTCGGACATTTCGAACAGTTTCGGACAATTTCTCCATATTTCGGAAAGTTTCGAACAACTTCTCAATATTTCGGACATTTTGAGTAACGCTCGTAATTGTATTTTTCTTTCGAAAATTCCTCTCGTAATTAACGAAATGTTTGTGAAAAACCGCCACCTAAAGTGTCTGGAGTTAGCTACACCTTTTTACTCTTCCACTGAATCAAATGTTTTTGCAATGGCTTCAATGACCCACATCCTTTATTCGACACCTTGATGGTCATTTTCAGTGCTTTTCGCAAAGATAGAAGCTTGGCTTTGAAGAATCTATTTCGCACCTCTTTTTCGGCCCTATCTTCAAGAGTTCTTTATCAATTTTGATTCGGTTGAATCCCTTTCAGTTTAAGATGAAAAAGATTTTGTAAATCGGTCGGAATTTGGTCGAGTTTTCGTGTGTACGTACACAAGATTTTTTGTACATTCGTCATCTCGATTCAATGATCCCTTACTCCGGGATACAAATTCAAATGGTAAATGCATCATTCCCGTTTACTTCATACGGATCTAACAGATCAGAAAATTAATGAGGAGAAGTTTTAAATGACAAACTTAATTTCAGAATCTGAAAATGAAGACAAAAAGCTTCTTTTACAACTGAAACGAGATCACACCGTCAAGGATCTAACACAAAAGCTCAGTAATTTGCCGATGAGTCCCCAGGAGGAGAAGCCAAATCGCATCGGAGACATGTCTGGACTGATCTCGAAAGCCAAAGAAGGGTTGGCGAAGAGCAAAAGCAAAGGAGATATATCGCGGTAACGAAACTGAATTTTAATCCATCATTCAAGCAAATTGATTGAAACGATTCGTTTAAAGTTCGCCAAGCGTGGATCAAGAACTCAAAAAGCATGAACCAAAAAAATCGGAAAACGAATTGCATTGGGAAGAACTAGTTAAGAATATGTCAAGACCATTGCGGCTATGTGATTTGGACTTCACTGATTTGCAAAATGAGGACGATTCAGATGATTTAGCGCCAAGGGGTCTGGGTGGTCTAGCTCCCCCTCCTCCACCACCAATGGGAATGCCTGGTATTGTAATGCCGCCACCAATGATAAATTTCCCTCCGCCGCCAGTGAACCATATGGCACCCCTGCATAACAGTCTCAACCAAAATGATCAATGTAACGTTGACTTGAATGGAACGATAAAGAAAAGCAAGAAAACTGTGAGTGACAATGACGAATTCGTGATGTAACGACTAAAAATCTTTATGTCTTTATCACATCAGGTAAAATTGTTTTGGAAAGAAGTACGAGAAGATATGCTACCATTTTCAGCTGGAAAAACCATTTGGGATGAGCTTCCGGAGGCAAATATTGATGTTCAGAAGTTGGAACATTTATTTGAGTCAAGAGCTAAGGACCTAATATCAAAGGTAAGCATTTTCTTATCGTTGCATTCTATCTTTTCGGTATTGAGGATCTTACGTTCGAATAATGACAACAATTTTTTCACATTTTCTAATTCTATTTTTTTGTATTTTGTTCTTACTGCACATTATTTGTCTACAATATAACGGAATCTTTCTTGTAATTAGGAGGTGAGTTCATAATAACTTCAATGCACTTTTTTCCTCTATCTCAATGTAAATATAAAAATTACCCTCCTAACCCATTAAATGTATGTATTTAGCGTAGAGAATTTGTATTTTAACACCTATACACACAACAAGTGAACAGGCGCTTTAAAATATTCTTACCCTTTTCTCCTCAACACTTAAATGTACAAAAAAATGATCGAAAGAATGCACGCATCCAGTGCGACAACAGCTGCTCCTGTCAAAGTATACGGAATTTCATGATGAAGTGTATAAGGAGACAAACACAATTTTCATCGGAGTTTGATATGAGTTTAGTCATGAAATTTCGTCATGAAACTTTGACATAAGCCGACGTCGCACTAAAAGCGTGGGTTATTTTTGTGTTACCCACCACACTACAAAGTAAAATTAGCGATCAATGGTGACATTTCCGTGCCAGTAGTCGGTATTGGTGTTTTCTAGAGTCAGTAATGAATTTTCTACCATATTTCAATAAAGAATCTCTTAGATCAGTCGAATTCAGTAGAAAAATTCGACGTCTGTCGCTCTCTTACGATAAATATAGAATATGAATAATGGGAACCAGAGGAGATGATATGTCTAGCATTTACTAACTTGCATCAGTTTTTTCGACAGGTTAGAGTTGTCTTTTACGAGGATAAGTTTTTTCAAAATGTAATAATTTTCGTATGAACTTGTGTGTTGTGTAATTCTTCAGACAATTTTACAATTAAAGTTGAAAACTCTCAGCCGACTCGAAGGTATCTTGTTCAGACGTTATTAACAACTTCCATTTTTTGTCGGTACTGGGGAAGCCAAATTGTTCAGTGTTTAGACCCGTACGAAGAACGAAGTTCTTCGAAAAATGGACTATTGCGTTTACCACGTAGTTTCTAACCAGTCGATTTTAGACCCGGGACTTGGCTACTTTTTCGTTTCATGGTCTTGTAAGTGATTGAGTCTGGGCACTGTCGGCCCAAGAGTCGCCGAGCTAGGGCCGTTTAAGTTTCGAAAGGTCTGGGCATAGCCGACAATTTATGGAAGAAACCAAGAAACTTAGCTAGGGCACTAAAAACGAGTCTCTGCTAGGGCCAAACGTGTTTTTTGTACATTACTCGAGTAAATCTTTTCCGATTTTCAATTTTTTTTTAATCGAAAGATAAAGCAATTCCCTACTGTACAATTAATGGAAGAAACTTTTTTGAATCTGAGCGCATGGACTTAACCAAGGCTGGGACTTAACCAAATAGTGGGAAACGACTCATAAAACGAGTGTACCATGATTTAACTTCCGGATGACTTATGAAATCATTTGATGATTTTTGAAATCATTTAATGATTTTTGGTGATTTTTGAAATCATAAAAATAATAAAAATCGGAAATTTTTAATGATTTCCAATGATTTTTTGTAGATTTTTAATGATTTTCCCTGATGGTTTTAGATTTTTTAGCACCGTACCATGAATTTCCGGAGTCATTTCACCCTCGGGCCTTACTTATTTTTTATAAATAAATCGAGTAAATTCCATCGGATTTTCGTAATGCTTTTTCTATTCGGTAGGGCCTTTAAGAGCATCTAAGAAAAAATTCGGGCCCGAGTTGAGCCTAAGGTGGCCGCTAAAATTAGGGTGGATCGATCTAGGCAATATATTTTCGAAAAATTCAAACATTTTGAGAACTATAAGTGATAGAAGATCGGTGTCAATGGCAAACTTTTTTGTCTATGGAAGTATGGGTCAGAGGCATTTTCTAAGAGCGCTAGGTCGGTTCTAAGAACGGTCGTAGTACAAATAACATTTTTTGAAAATACAGCCGCACGATTTTAACTTTGAATATTTCTTTTGTTCAAAACAAAGAAAAAACATCTAAAGTTAAAATCGTGCGGGTGTATGTCTAAAAAAAGTTTTTAATTTTTTTTTTTATTTTATGGGCTTCTTGAATGCTTGGAGAGACTTTTACACCGTTTCTTCGGACGGGCTTTTCAATTTCAGAGCTATGCAATTTTTATTTATAAATACGAGCGAGTCTTTTTGCGCCATCTATTCTAATGCGTACGGGTCTCTTACATATGTTTTCATGTTCAAAATGTACATTCCGTGGGGTAAATTGTTAGCCTGAGTTGTACTTGCTCTTTGTTCGCTGTAGTTTGGATTCTATTCACCCGGTCGTTGACCTTCCTACTTTGGATCTGACAAGCCCAAATGTCCCTGGACCTTTAAAAATGTAGTCCATAATAAAATGCAACGTAACAGGTTTATAGCGTTACCTCACACAAACAATTAAAGGAGTCCAAAACACTCAATTTTTTTTTTTTTTAATTTTTTGAGCGAAAACTGGCCAAGTGAAAATTCAAAAATGTGACTTTTCCGCTATTTTTCAAATTTGAAACGCTCGCAGCGCCATAGTATCGCCTGTTTGTAAAAAGTATATTTTTTGGAGGAGGTAATGTTTTATTACCTATCAAACATGACGCATGTCCTAATGACTTGCTTTGAAGAAATCAATTTTCCAAAAAGAAAATTCCGAGGTAACTCATTACGACAAGCGTCTACAAAAATTATTCTTCAAAATTCATTTTTATTGATGAAATTTAACGGGTGAGTTGCCGTTTGATGGGTAATAAAACAGGCCTCAAATGTCTTGTCGAGAAATTACTGGTGTCTTCAGTAGGACATTCGTTCAAAAATTTAAGAAATTTGAGAATCACAATGGACGGACAACTTTTACAACATCAAAATAAAAAAGTTGCACAAAACTTACCCACTACTCTGACTACTCGTACGTTATGAGCCATTTACTTTTCGCATCGCACACCCTTACTGAAGGGGTGTGGGTACACGTCTGAGTGGGTGTGGATACACGTCGCCAAGGCTCGTTACCATAAACATCGCACACCTTATTACTCATAACAGTATTCAGCTCGTTCAGCTGTAATATACAATACTACATAACATGCGATACGATGGCGCTGCAAGCGTTTTAAATTTGAAAAATGGCGCAAAAATCACATTTTGGAATTTAAGCTCGGCCAATTCTCACTCAAACAATTCAAAGAAAGTTTTTTTTGGTGTTTTGGACTCCTACAATATTTTGAATGGGGTAACGAGATCAGCCTGAGGCGTTGCATTTTCTTGTGAACTAAGAATATTTTCAGTCAGTCTCCCGTTACCATCACTCCCCCCATTTCTGTGCATTCTTTTACGCATTGATTGCTGTCAAGGTGGATTGGAAAAAAAAGAACTTAAAAATACGTTCAGAGTCGATCACGTAATGGTTCTTAGTTGGGACGTTTGACAAAAATGATGACTAACACCACACTGATTCATTCGTCGAAATTACAAACGTTGTAACAAAGATTTATCAACTGCAACAATTAAATAACACAAAACCTGTAGTGCGAGTTCTATTCCCATTTCCATTATTGTCTTAACCACATGGCACTTGCATTCTAATTTCAATATATTTTATGTATACGGTAGAAACAACAAGAGCTGAATAAAAACAAAGAAATTATCGTCTTGGATCATAAACGCTCAAATGCAATAAATATTGCGATGACGAAACTTCCACCTCCACGTGCCATTAAAGCGGCTATTCTGAAAATGGACGCAACAGTCGTTACCCGTGAAGGTATCGACAAATTGCTGAACATGTTACCCACGGATGAGGAACGTGGTAAAATTCAGGAAGCGCAAGTACTGAATCCCGAATTGCCATTGGGAAGTGCTGAGCAATTTTTGTTGACACTTTCATCAATATCAGAATTAGCCGCTCGTTTGAAACTTTGGGCATTTAAGTTAGATTTTGAAAATAGTGAGGTAAGACAATTCAGTAAATTCTGGTAGGCAGCCGGACCGAATTTCGATGTTACTCCATTCCAGAAAGAAATTGCGGAGCCTTTAATGGATCTAAAACAAGGACTGGAATCGCTAAAAAATAATCGAACATTCAAATGTATCCTTTCGACACTGCGATCAATTGGAATCTTTCTGAATGGGACACCAGTGAAAGGATTTCAAATTGAATATTTAGCAAAGGTTCCTGAGGTCAAAGATACTGTTCACAAGCACTCGCTGCTGCACCATCTGTGCCACATGGTCATGGAATCGTCCATGGACACAACCGATTTATATTCGGAAATCGGGCCCGTTACACGTGCATCGAAATGCGATTTTGCCGATTTGGCACATAACATCTCGTACTTAGAGACGGAATGCAAAGCTTCATGGGATCGCTTGAAATTAATTGCAAAACACGACTGTCCACCGCAATTGAAACAAAAGATGGTCGACTTTTTGGCCGATTGTGCGGAACGAATTATAATTTTAGACATTGTACATCGTCGTGTGATCAACAGGTAATGAAGCAGCGATCCCTAAATCATTAAATTATTACAAGAGAATTGATTTTTAGATATCGCAAATTTCTGCTATGGTTGGGAGTTCCACAACTCCGGATTTTAGAGTCCAGACCCAACGAAGTGTGTCGAATCGTTTCGGAATTCGCGTTAGAATATCGGACGACGCGCGAACGTGTGCACCAACAAATGGAAAAGAAGGCAAACCATCGGGAAAGGAACAAAACTCGCGGCAAAATGATCATCGATGTTGCGAAATTTCGTACTCAAGAGGACCGAGCCGATTGTGAATTACGGTAAGTTATACATTCGAAACCACTGTGAAACCCGTACGAAGTATATTAGTGACATCGTAATTATATAACGAAACCTGAAATCAGACTACAATAAACCATTGACTTGGGTATAGAAAAGTAGCGATAGGAATTAAACAAAACAATATCATGACCTCATAACTTTAGGTTGTATTTGTGGCGTCATTTTGTGACGTCGTAGTTGTGATTTCATTTTTGTGACGTCATTTTTATGTCGTCATTTTTGTGACGTCATTTTTGTGACATCATTTTTCTGTCGTCACTTTTATGTCGTCATTTTTATGTTGTAATTTTTGTGATATCATGTTTTATGACGTCATATGTGTGACATCATTTTTCTGACGTCATTTGTGTGACGTCATTTTTGTGACGCCATTTTTGTGACGTCATTTTTGTGACGTCATTTTTTGTAACGTCATTTTTGTGACGGTGTAAATACGGACGGATAGTAGTAGCTATCGCTACTTAATAATTGTCTACTAAAATAGAGCATATGGGAGCACCACCAGCAATTTTCCTAGAAAAATTATCTTGAAATTTCATGTCCCATGGATAGTTTTTAGTGTAAAGTTATAGAATTTTTCGGTAAAAGCTTTATGGTTTCAATTAATATAGTCCTTAAAGAAGCCCACAATTCGTTCGGATCTTCACATTCGATGAATTAATTGGAATCTCAAACAATTTTTTTGCTTTATTTCCATTTAGACAACTTCTTGGCTCGCCAAATTCAAGTGTTGAAAATATTGAAAGTCCGAACATTTTTGCGTCACTACGTCGTCATCGACCGAGCAATATTCGATCGCCATTACTACGTCAAACGGATGAGAATTTCACGGATGGAGATGATGATATACTCGAGTCACTTGTAAAGACTGCAACGAAAGCGGCTGGTCCGAGACCGACACCAAGGGAGCGGAAAAGAACCAGACATGCTGATAGAAAATCTCGTAAGAATAAAAACAAACTTTTCTTAGGAGTTGTTCACGAGTAGCTATGATGTCTGATTAATTACGGTTGAAAGTTTTCTTTACAATGAAGGAAATTTAGTCGCTGAAGAACTGACCTTAGAATGATATACTCGATATTCTCTCAGTTAATATTCCTGGATAGAATTAAATCCATTAAATCCGACCATGAAAACTGTTACAAAATAGTTCATTTTCATTCATTCATTAATTGAGTCAGTTGGCATCAAGAAAAAATCTATTCCAGCTGTCAAAATGACGTTTAAAACGTCAAATATTTAAATAAATCAAAAAAAATCAAAACAAAAACCTATTAATTCCAATTATGATGAATTGAATCATGCAATTCAGTTGTTGGAAAGAATTACGAATATTCATAAATAAATAGACTTTTAATTTGTTTTAGATTCTTTCTTAATCAAATTAACATTACGACGCAAACCTTTTGTGCCATTTCTTTAACTGCTCGTTTACTTTATAGTCTTGACGTTTAAAACGTCACTTTGACAGTTCGAAGAAACAGACTTTTGATCCCAACAAACTCAATTTTGGAGTTCATTTCGTTCATTTCATAGCAGTTATCACTCTCTTTCTCTATCTCTGCTTTTGTTTCAATTAAAGTTTATTTTGAAAATGTTATTGATTTCTAAGAACTACGTCTCTCTATTGAAAAAACTTCACTCTCACACTATGCTTCGCTACAGTTTATGTTCCCATCAAAATTTTTGAGAAAGAGAGAGGGCGGATGAACTCCGTTTAATGAACGGGAATTATTGTCATTCGGATTTCTGGGCGGACTTGAATAAGGTAATGTGTGTCGCCCCAGAAAAGTGCTATGGGAAGTTTACCTCACAGATACTCAACATGACGCCGTTTGGGCTCATCTGTTCAAAACAAACAAAACCGATGAACTTAAATGAATCTTCGAGAGAGAACTGTCAAGTAAACGAAGACAACCCGGACGGAATATGTGCAAAACATTCCCACATGATTCCATACGATTCTTAAGGAATGTGTTCACGTATTCGTGACGGGAAATTGAGCTAAGTTCAGTTCTTCTAAATGGCGCGGCGAAATGTTGTTATTGACACTATCGCTGTGCTTTTGCGAACCGCAATTTTAATTCGGTCAAAGGAAAATTTTACGCAGAGTCAGAAGTGACACATAGCTCACATTATCGTATTTGGCGTAAATCATTCGAGGGTTTTTTTTTGAATGCAATCAAGAAAAAACTTTCGGCTTCAAAATTATAATTCCTAACTCAATCCTATGAAATTACGAAGTCATTTCTTATCCTTAATCCTTATTTTGATAGACGTCGAGGGCTGACCACGTTGTTCAGTCATCCGTTGTCAATGAACTATCCAATTTATGTTTTATTTCATTTTTAAATTGTAACTTTAATAAATTTTTCGTAATTTTTATTATTAATTTAGTGAAGAGATCAAGAACTAGGGAGGGTTTTACTGTTGAAAGATCTGGTGCTTCACCTGAATGAATACCAGAAAAATTGGTTAGTTGGATTGTAGAGATGCTTTGCATGTTTTTTTTTGTTTTTGTTTTACATTTTTCATTCTTTTTACGAGTTACAAACTGAACATTCGTGCACTCAAATTTGCTCCCTGTCAACATTGTCTTGTATGAAATATTTCCTCATCATCACTAATACAATTCACGCATCCATTCAACTTCATTGTACAAATTTTGAGCCAGGCAGGCGTGACTACTAATCCTTGTCTTTTGTCTTACTTTTCAAGGAAAGAATGTCGGCTTCACACCAAAGTCACCAAACTGAAATGTTGAAAAAAAAAAACGAAAGGAAAAATCGTCAATCTGAGTATATCGTTCGTGACTACGTTTTTACTGTCGACGTCGCAGTCAAAGTATTCAAAATTTCGTGAAGTAACTCATAACATGTCAAGAGACGAAAGGTGGTGTTTTTGTCGTCCTATGAAATTTATGGTGAAATTTTGTGTACTTTGACAAAGCCGACGTCCGTCGGTCGTCGCATTAAACGTGTGAGATATCCTCCGCGAAGTAACGTCCGGAACGATTATTCAACTGGGCGATTTTCCCTATGGCCGTTGATAAATTTTAGTGTTATTTACTAACAAACAAGATCAAACTGTTGAACAGAGTTTTTCAATTTTTTATTACAAATTTCCAGTGCGCCGAACGTTGAAAAATGGTTTATCGGAAGAGGAACGACAACATGTTGCTGCCTACATCAAAGGATATTAATTATGTGTTACTGAAGCAATCGGATGTGAATGTATGAAAGTGATAAAGAGTAAATTTGAATCTAATGTCAGTACACAAACAAAATGTTTCTGAAACACTAGTCCTAATCACATTTGAAGAAAATTGTAAGTAAACATGTACTCTTTGTTCGGCGGATCAAATAAATGTTACTTCTTTTATTAAACGTGCAATTGGTTTTGTTTGACTTGAATTATATGAGCCTGAGTTCCCCCGCATTTCGTTTAAGTGATGTTGATATGACCTGAATACCTATACCAATTAGTAAATTAAAATCTTTTCGCAACTCACCCACAAAAAACTCGCTTTTTCGTGCGTTATTTCGGTATCGCTGCTTCAGAAAGCAGCTGGAGTGTGATTCTTGAACTTTCAAAAAATGAAGCTTCTTCTTATATTTCTCTATAAGTTTCGGCAAAAATATGAAAATCGACGGAGGAGTGGGAGGGGTCAAAAAGTTTAGATGAGTTTAGTGGACGTTTTTTACGAACAGCGCCTTGCTTAGCTATTTTCGCTACTAGTAAAGAAAGGAGGTGATTTTTGACACCACAAACAAAAATGTTCACCACGAATGCGGGGGAGGGGGGGGGCTAAATAGATTCATCTCTTTTCTGCTGTGACAATATATTTAAAATAGAGGGCGCTAGAATACACGCATACATCCGTCACAATTTCAATGTTACCGAAATTGTCGAAAATGGGCAAAATGGGTCACTTCCAAGCAAGACGAAGTGACCAAAAACATGGTTTTTCGGGGGTCGGTGAAGCTTTTTCGCAAATATCTCAGCATGTATAGCACGGAAATTGCTCATGTTGGTTTCAAATCAAAGGATTTGATGTCAGAAAATTGGGAAAAAAATTTGTGGGAATCGGGTCAGGGGTTGGGACACCGGGACCAATGGAATCGACGAAATTGAGTTTCTTGGCCATATACGATAACAGTTTTTCCTGTTTATTTCCTTAAGAATGCAATATGGAGATTCACTGTCAAAGGCAAAGTTGTAGAGAATGAAATTTTAGAGAATACGTGTTTCAGGGTTTTGGGTAAAAATGCCTCAATCCTGGGATATGAACACTTCTAGAATTGCGAGGGATGATCCATATCTCTAGAACTATAAGAGGTAGAAAGTTGCTTCCAAAGCCAAAGCTGTAGAGCTGTAGCGAACACGTGTCTCAGGGTTTTGGGTTAAAATGCCACAATCCTGGGATATGACCACTTCTAGATATGGGAGGGATGATCCATATCTCTAGAACTATAAGAGGTACAAAATTGCTTCCAAAGGCAAAGCAGTAGAGCATAACATTTTAGCGAACACGTGTCTCAGGGTTTTGGGTAAAAATGCCACAATCCTGGGATATGACCACTTCTAGAATTGGGAGGGATGACGCATATCTCTAGAACTGTAAGAGGTAGAAGGTTGCTTCCAAGGGCAGAGTTGTAGAGAATAAAATTTTAGAAAACACGTGTCTCAGGGTTTTAGAGGAAAATAGCCCAATCCTTGGATATAACCATTTCTAGATTTGAATGGTCTGAGATGTACTTCGGTAGGGCCTTTGACATTACCTTGGGTAATTTCTATGGATCTTTGAAATTCTTATAGTTATAAAAGAACATAAAACGTTGTATTGTTCGCTTATTACTATGTTAAGATACGTTCGAGTCTTTTTGCAAGATTTGTTCTATTTGCCACATCTATTCTGATACGTACGGGTCTTTGGTTATGTTTTGAAAATGTTTTCATTCCTAAGACGGAAAACTGCAGTTTTCCGTCCTATTTTAAAACAGAAAAGCAGTTTTCTGAACCCTCGGAATGAAAAATATTGTACGAAACTCAGAAAAATATATGTTTTTGACTAGTGTGATTGCAGCCCTTGGCTACATAAACCTTCGGGATAAGTCATGCCTGTAGCGGTACCGAAAGCGTGACGCAGTCCCCACACCCCAAAAAAGAAGTCCACAAACTCAAAAAACGCCATACAAAAACCTTTGTGACAAGTCTCAATATATACGCTAACTTTTGAGTTTTTCCCCCTGCCTCCCCCCTTTTAAAGTTATTGAAAAAAACTACGTCGCAGCAGCTTTCCAGACGAGCCCAGAGTCATCAAAATCGGTTGAAAATTGGCTGAGATATCGAGGTTTGAAAATGACATTTTGACAAATGACATTATTGTTCTCATCATTATGAAAAACTTTTTTCCTATCCGGCAAGTCTTACACGCCAAAAAATTACAAGAAATTTTCTTCGTAGACTAAGAAGCATATATACAGCAAGTTTTTGACGGAAAATATTTTTCGCGGATTCTACGAAAAATTTTAGGCTGAAGTGCCTCTTTACTCATTAAAATCGGTCCAGTCGATCCGGAGATATGAATTTTTGAAATTTATATTTTCTATCTATTAATAATTTTCGATCTCGAGAACGAGACAGCCGATCTTCCTGAAATTTTTACTGAACGTCAGTCTCGCCCCCAAATGAAAAATTTCATAAGCCGCTTTTCC
This sequence comes from Pseudolycoriella hygida, assembly GCA_029228625.1. Lineage (NCBI taxonomy): Eukaryota > Metazoa > Arthropoda > Insecta > Diptera > Sciaridae > Pseudolycoriella > Pseudolycoriella hygida. Next base: position 34,483 of record WJQU01001789.1, on the reverse strand, counting down.
AGAAAAATTGTGGAAAAGTCGTGGCATGTGGAAAAGTGGTCAAATTTGACGGTTTTTTAGGTAATACTCGGAGTTTTCGAGTTTTAGCTCCGGAGTAAAAATACTTAGAGAGTTGGTTTCTTCGGAAAAGTTTAGAGTTTGGTCAGGAGAATTTTTTGGAATCTTAAGAAAATGACTGGCAGCAGTCAAAGCAGCGACATCTTGAATTTTCCTTAGCAAAAAATTAGGATTTTCTTTAGTTTTCGAATTTTAGCTTCGGAGTGACAATACTTAGAGAGTTCGTGTCTCCTACAAAGTTATAGAGCTTTATCAAGAGATTTTTTTGGGATCTTCAGAAATCTGTCAAAGTGACGCCATCTTTGATTTTTTGCTATCTTCTAAACTAGAGTACCTAGACAGTTGATTTCTTCGGCAAAGTTGTGGAGATTGTTGATGAGAATTGTATGAGATACTGAGAAAATGACTGCCAGTTGTCAAAGCGACGGCATCTTGGATTTTTTTGCCATCTTCTGAATTAGAGTACCTAGATAGTTGGTTTCTTCGGAAAAGTTGTAGAGGGGCCATTCCATTGAAAATTTGGAAAATGTGTTACGAGGGAACCGTCAAATGCAAAGGTTGGACTTCTTTGGCATGAAGGATTTGTACATTGAGCCTATAGAGGAATTTTGTTCATACAACACAAATCTCGTATGCGCACGGTTCAGCAAGAACTCATGGTTCCCTCGCAACCTAGCAATGGAATCGCCCAGAGATTGGTGGAGATTTCTTTTGTCGGAATAAATTTTTCTCTGAGAAATATTTTTTCAAATAACAGGAAATTTTTTACGTTAAATTTAGTTGTAACAACTGCAAACTTCCAAAACGACTGATATCGCATACAAAAACCTCTTAAAAGGTAAAGTGTGCCGCAGTCCGTAAGTCCGCTTCCAAAATTAATGATGTCGCTTCAGGTGACGCTATCGCTGATAATACGCAAAAGTTTGTTTGAATGAAGTCTTGTGTCCAAAGTTTTAATTTTCTGAAAAAATTACAGCGCTTTTTTTAAAACAAAATTACGTTGTGCTAAAAAAAATTGCGTCACAAATACCGAACCCACCAGCGGAATAATTTTTCAATACTTTAGTTTTTACACGCAAAATAGTTATTTACATCACAAGGACATGTCATTTTCGTGTGATGTATTGAGTTTTTCATGCTTGATAAGAGAACCGAAAGTACTTTCGGCATGAAAATGTAAATTTACCCTAAACAATCTACGCAATAAGAAATATAAGTGAAATTTTTGCAGCGTAAAAATTATTTCGTCGTTAAGGGCCACAGCTCCCGCCACACTTGGCGTTTGGGTCGCAATCTTCTTTTGTTTTGCATTTTGCCCACATGCCAAGGAGTGACCATTTGCTTCTTGTTGATCAACACCAGGCATTCACGCCTGCCATGCCCACACTGCACCATGTCCAACAATAGCCTTTTAGGCATCCATAACCCTCGTCTGGCTTGCCAGGTCTCCTCGCTCTAGCCACCGCCATTAACGTTGACAGCAGGATCACCATCTCTCACTCTTGAAGTATTTCATTCTGCGAAAGGGATTCAGTATGCGATTAATTTTCTGTTCAAAAAATGGAGTTAACTTCACCTTAATTAACTGCACTGAAGTTCACGAAAAATATTTTTGATAATTAGACGACGCGCAACAATTAGCTTTTCACTCTTACACCCTTATGTTTCGCATATGCGACTGAACTGTAGAATAGACTCTAGGTCACCAAGTAGCAAGCCAATTGTCGAATATTTATTTTGCCAACTCATCTATACTTTTCCAATTCATTTGTTTTTTTCCATTCATCTGTACTTTTGCATTGGTCTGTACTTTCATAACCAATCCATGCATTTTCTGCCACACCATACACGCATAGGAATAATCAGGTCCGTAGCCAGTAAAAGGCCTCAGGTTAGGTGTAAGAAATTATTAGAAAAGATCATTTTTCTTTTTGACAACTCGAAAGTGCCAATCAAAACAAATAAAATAGAAACTCGCAATTCCACAGGAAATACGTTTTGTATTAAAGAGGTTCAAAGCGTTTTGTACAAGTCGCTGCTACAGAATCAGACGCTTACACAGCGTGCTATGTACCAGTGTGTATGTACATAGAAGAAATAATTCATATCAGCGGTTCAAAAACACCGCACGCTAAGAAAGTAGCGATTGTACGAGCGTAATCGCTCACGCAAGCTGCGACCTGTTACTAAAATTCTTGCAGTAACTATAGCGCCGGTGATGTAATACAGACAAAATTCAACTTTGTGTTTCTGTGACGGGTATGGCTTTTATGACAAAATTGTCGACTAAATTTTCGTGTATAATATTTTTTTCTGAAAGGTTATAAGGCAGAGTCCGTCAGCCGTAGCACCGCCGTTATGGGACGAGGGGTTATCAACTAGAGGAATCGGTTGGGACAGCACCTGATTCCAATCGATCGATTACGTTCTCGATTGGTAAATAATTCGTCAATTAGGAGAAAATGAAAATTACCGAGACGATTAGGAAATTTTAGGGCAAATAGGAAGAAAATCAAGAGGTAAAGTAAATCGACCGTTCATTGTAGGGCAAATACGATCAATTGATTAAATAAATGGTCAAATAGTCAGTAAATAGAAGGAAAATGAGCGAAACGTGGGTAGATAATACACGTTTTCAAATCACTTTTAAGACAATACAAAAATTCCAAATAAAAACGCCAAATTACTACCTTGTTCGGCATTACCCGCTGGTCGATATTCCCCTCATTCCCCTATTCGGCGATAAAATCCAATTGATACAATAAACGATGACATTTCAAAACAAACTGCAAAATTAGTTCAAACGTGTAATTTTCAGTGATTAAGTAGATTTTCTTTGGATATTATCAGTGTGGGACGATCACTGCGTCATCCAGAACGACCTTGTGACCCGTTGTTCTTTCTTCCCGTTCATCATTAAAAATGTTACGTTAACCTTCATGTACCGGCCAGGAACCTATCTAGTTTGATGGTTCCTAGAGAAACGGGCGCTTACATCATGTGAATGCCCTAAAATCGTTCAGCTAAGGTACAGGACTCTAGCCGACCATGTCGTCCACCCTTCAAAAGTTGCCTCTTCCAGGCATATTCAGGGTCACGCAGGATTTTCATTTTTGTTATGTGTTTTTTGTTGTCTTGTAATCGCTCCTACTACTCTCCTTATTCGATTGCCGCTAACATATTCCGTCCGGCTGTTTGTGCACATGAACACATCTTTTTCCTCTAGTCCTTCTTGCAAAATACTAGTCCCAGGGTTGTACATACACCACAGGCTCAGTTCGTACATCCATCAACATTCGGGAGACTGCATAGAGAAAAGTTAATATATCAACACACATTCGGTCACATTCGGGTGACCTTAAAGAGTATACAAGTATTAAAGTGAGTTCATTATGTATCAGTGTCCTAGCAACACAGCACTCTTGCTCAAATACATATCTTTTATATCATTAACAAAGTAACTAACCACTTGTTCGTAAATAAAATTTTCTGTGTACGTGAGAGTGTTTTGGTTGTGATGGAAAATATTTTCCCATCACTTGGGACGAAAAGTTGCTTTCCGCTGTTTGTGCACCAACACACTCTCACTATTACAGAAAAATATCTTTCGAAATACCGCAATACACACTCGATGTGTACTTTTCGCTTGTGCTACGTACACTACGTACACAACTCGTGTGTATTGGGGTATGTTGAAATATACTATTTCTTGATGTGGAGATCTTGAGCTAACTTATCGGACATTGAAACTAAGCTATAAATGAAATACTAATTTAGACTAGAAGCAAATGGAATTGGGTAGGACAACTATCTTATCTAGTTGATCACCCCTCGATTCGGGAAGTAGTATACGCGAGTACAAATACAAATGCACACATGTTGTCACCTGTGCACATTGTCAAACACAGACGGTTTGATTCTTGTCGCATGTCACAAACATCAACGTGTGTGATAATCATTTGGCCGCATGTCACATACATCAACGTGTGTGATAAATCATTTGGCGTTGCAACGTTAACTTTACTATTAGAGAATTTTTTACGTATCGAAGATGGAAATCAGAAATTTACAAAAACAGAAGATGTCGTTTTTCGTCTTTGAATGGTTTTTTAGGGATTCATGGATTGATGCATTGTGTATGAATGATTTATGGATAAATGCACATTAGATTTTAGTTTGCTGTTGATTCTTTGTCAGCGGAGTTGTCTTGATTGATTTTAGGAAAATATTGAAATTAGAAGCCGTTTATTAATGGAAATTGTAGAACATCGGTAAAATCTGATTAGAACGAAATGATCGATCAAGCACTACAGATCCCGCCGCATTTAGCGTTTCTGTTGCAATCATTTTTTGTTTTGCATTTTGCCCACATGCCAAGAAGGGGCCAAGAAGAGGTTGTTGACCAACACCAGGCGCTTACGCCGGCCATGCCATTATTGCACCATGTCCAACAATAGCCTTTTTCACAGCCATAATTCTCGTCCGGCTTGCCAGGTTTCCTCGCTTTAGCCGTCGTTATTAAGATTGACACCAGGATCAGCATAACACAAACACTCTTCAAGTATTTCATTCTGTAAAAAGGATTCAGTATTCAATTAGTTTTATGTGCGAACAAAGGGGTTGCCATTCACCTAAATCAACTGCACTGAACTTAACGAAAAATATTTTTGATTACTCTTAACGGCTCAACAATAGCTGTTCTCTCTTATGTTTCGCATATGCGACTGAACTGTAGAATAGGCTCTAGGTCACCAAGTAGACAAATTGCCGAATTCGAATTTTGCCAACACATTTGTATTTTGATAACTCATCCACGCGCTGTCCTCCACGTGTAGGAAATATTCATGATATTTGAGCACGAGTTCAAGTCACCTTGGAACATTGTCAAACACAGACAGTCGATTCTTGTGGCATATCGCAAATATCAACGTAAGTTCAAGTCTCCTTGGAACATTGTCCAAACACAGACGGTCGATTCTCGTGGCATGCCATAAAATTCAACGTGACAATCGGTTGGCGATACAACGTACAACTTTACTTTGAAAGAATTTTTGCATATTGAAGCTGAAAGAAACGATTTACTAATCCACGGGTTTAGTGAGGCGTCTTATACAACTTGACCAAATTCATAAAGAAAAATTACAAGAAAAGTAGCTGCCTCCGTCACTCTATCCGACATAAAGACTTATGCGAACCAAATACTTTTACTTTCTCTAACCTTCTAGATATCGGCATTCCACACCAACTCGTCCTTTCCTTTTGTTTCCACCCAAGAGACATTACCCAGACGTGACCGACGGATATTTTATTGGGATCTTAGACTCAACAGAGGTACAGAAAAAAATATGGTGAGGCTCACTTCCAGCTGCCATAGTTCCTATCGAGTCATGGGTGCTTTTCTGCACAGGTGTAAATTCACAGAGTCACCTTTCTGCACGACATGCGATAAAGAAGAAGTTACTGCGGAGCATGCAATATTTGCCTGTGCCCGTTTCGAACAGAAGCGATGTGAGCTGAGATCTGAGATGTGTCGCGATGAGGATGTGTGGAAAGTGGCGGATAATGTAATTGCAAAGATAATGGAGAAGCTACAAAGTGCATGGAAAATGAGGAGCGTAAGTGCGAAAGCGCAACCCCTCCCCGAAGTAATGCTGTGTGGCGGTTCTGGGGAGACGAGAGCATGGTGACCAAGGAAGGAGGTTTTACTTGGAATCCAACACTGCCTCAACCTTGAAAAAAATACTCAACGTTAAACAAATCATTTTCCCTTTCCATCTATATTTCTGCTTCTTTAACAAGTAGCTTAATTTTCATTCTGTTTATGGGGTAGATTCTAGATTTATCAGGGTGGGATGGGTCATTTCTGGCTCCTAAAACACAGATCTATTGATCCTTTGTTTTCTTCCCGTTCATCATGTAAATCATCTAAAACCTTCCGGTTCTCACTAAGAACCTATCTAGGGCGATAGGTCCTAGGTCTAAGATATCGGAGGGTCGAATCACATAACCACCTGATGTCATGCTCCTTAGCAGGTGGAACTTCGGGCATTCGCATATTAGGTGGAAGCCTGTTTCCTCCTCCAAGCCGCAGTCACATCTTCGATCAGCCAAAATGGTCATTTTGGCCAAGTACTTGTTCAACCCACAGTGACCTGTAATGGCTCCTACTACTCTCCTAATGCCACTACGGTCCATTCTGAGAAGGTCCTTGGCCCACTTCTCGTCAGGCGCCGGGAAGAAGAGCATTGTGTGCTTTCCTCCACCGTACGCGCACCAACTCTTTGCGGACTCAGCAGGTAAGATGTTTTTTCTAAATTTTATGGGAAGGAATTATGGAATCGAGAGACAAAAATGTAAAAGTCTACAGAATGGCGTTGAAAAGTAAAATACAAATTTTAGATTAATTTTAGTTTTTTTCTTATCAATATTTTGTACCGTCAATAATTAAGATTTTTTTAAATCGCCATTTTCGACTTTGGAAAAATCGTTGCGCTCGTTGTCGTACGTTTCTGCTTGTGCTCGGGGGTCCTCGTCTTCAATCGAAATAACGTCACCATTGGCTTTTTGAAATTCGTTCAGCGACTCTTTTCGCGTTCGGGCTAACTCGTCCCGAGCATAGTGTGCAACGATTGCAGTCCCGTATGCGTCTCCCATTATATTGACCACCGTTCTAAAACGATCGAGCAGCCAGTCAACAGCAATGATTAAACTAACATCTTCAGCTGGAAGACCAATTGCGTCTAAGACCATTACCATGGTCACCAGACCCGCTTGGGGTATTCCTATGACCATAAAATGTTTAAATGATCTCAATTTCGATAAAATGAAATATTAACCTGCCGCTCCTATGCTTGCCGCAGTTGCTGTAATGGCAACAGCGATAATTTGACCGAAACTTAGTGTCAGACCTCGCAATTGTGAAATGAATATAGCGGCTGTAGCTTCATACAAAGCTGTGCCGTCCATGTTTATCGTTGCCCCAATTGGTAACAAAAACCGTGTAACACGCGTGTCTATCCCATGGAATTCTTCCATACACCGAATGGTAACGGGAAGCGTGGCTGAACTAGACGACGTACCAAACGCCGTTGCAATGGCTTGTCCCATATTTTTAATCAAACGGATTGGATTTTGACGAATTGCTACGAATAGGATCAGTGGAAGTATAACGAATCCATGGAATAGAATTCCACCCAATACGGTGACAAAGTATAGTCCCAATTTCCCTACCAGTACCGCCAAATCGTCAATTTCGATAAGTTTTGCACAGATCAAAAATAGAACACCGATGGGAGATAGCCAAATGACCCATGACGTTATTTTCATGATAATAACACTGAAGTCATTGATGAATTTTTGTACATGAATGGCTTGTTCTTTGAGGGAGCTAATTGCTATTCCAAAAGCTACGGCCGCCACGACACAGCCAATTATGTTCATTGAGTCTACGAATTCGTAGCTCATTTTCCATTTGTAAATATCCGCTAAAATTTAAAGAAAATCAATGTTTATTTCTGTTTTCATATGAGGAACATTGCGATGGAGGAGGAGGAGTAAGCAATTTTAAATGTTCGTATCTTATTTACACAGTTGTTGCGTTTTTATTTATGCTAGCAGCTGGCATCGAATGCAGTTATTATTCTCTAAGAGCAAAGGCCCTTAGGGCAACGTTACATTATGTCAAAGTATACGAAACATGGTGAAGTGCTACACTAATTTTCGTTAATGCAGATATTATTCATTTCGCCGTGAAATTTTGTATACCTTGACATAAGCTGACGACGTCCTAGAAGTGTGAATTATGTGCGATGCGAATTTTATCGCGTAAAGCTCTAAACATAAGTATTGCAAGCGATTATTCGCCCAACTATTACAGTCACACGCATTATCAAACATGAGAAAAAGGAGACAAAAAAAATCTCTAGCTTTTTTTGTCTTTCTTTACCTAACATTCTGTTATGCGTGTGACTGTGGTAGTTGAGCGAATAATCTCGTCCAATATGCTTAGACCTTAAGATATGAGAAAGCGAATCGGTAATGATGACACTTTTCGCTTGATAAATCAGGCAATTTTACTCCGAGTTATAATTTATTGCAAATTACAACTAGATCTGCCGTACAATGCATAAGAAACTTAGCGACGAGAATTTGTGAGAGAAAATATATGAAAATCTCTCATCTGATAACGTCGCTAGGTTTTCTATGCCTTGTAGGGCAGAGATGTGAGGGTGAGGTTTTCGTACATAGTGAAAGTTGTTATGTCCTGCTTACTTTAGTTCTAGATCTGGGAAATTATTTTTATGAGTCAAAGTACATCAGTTGATAATTGTCACTGCATACAAAATGAAGTTTTTTGTTTTTGTTGACACTCAAGAGAGAAGAGCGTGAAGATAATATTGAAAAACAATTTTGAGTGAGGATTTCCTCTCATCAAAATCGTCTTGTTATCTGAAGAGCCTTTTGTGATATCATAACTTTTCGAAAAGAAACGATCGTTGAATTGCGCTATCTCAAAAATCAGAAGATTTCGTATCACACAAAAAATTTTGCGCTCTTCAAATGTATTCATTTGTTTACTTTCGGATCTGTAACCGATAAACTGGAATTGCAACTAAAGAGAAAGATTTATCAGTAATTGAAACCATCAATGAAATATTTTTATGGTGTACAATTGAATGATAAAACAACTGCGTTTTTGAAATTGCATACCCCAGATAACACAGATCACACTTTTTAATGTGGTTGCTCACTGAATGTACATTAAATGTACAAAATCCAATGTTGTTGAGAATATGAACATGTAAATAAAAAGCACTTTTTTTGCCATTAAAGCTCGAAATTATTGCACTAGATCACAAGTACATTTTTCGCATATTTTATGTGCTTGATAAGGTGTACACTATTTCTATCACATTTAATGTACCAAAAATGTGCTTGTGATGTAGTACATTTTTCGATGTAAATAAAAAACACATTTTTTGTGCTATTAAAACACGAAATTATTGCACTAGATCACAAGTACATTTTTCGCACATTTTATGTGCGTGATAAGGTGTACAAATTCCTATCACATTTGATGTACCAAAAATGTGTTTGTAAGGGGCTGTTCATAAATGACGTCACGCTTGCTATAAAATCCATAAAGTTCATAACTCCCAACTGGTCGAAAATTTTGCTTATAGTACTCCGGCTACCCCCCCAAACACACCCCCTATTTGGGGGGTAGCCAGAGTCCTATAAACAAAATTTGTTGTATTGAACGAATTATGACCTTTTTATGGATACTCATTTTTTATAGCAAGCGTGACGTCATTTGTGAACGGTCCCTAATGTAGAACATATTTCGATGTAAATAAAATTATTGCACTAGATCACAAGTACATTGTGCACACATTTTATGTGCATGATAAGGTGTCCTATCACATTTAATGTACCAAAAATATGCTTGTGATGTACTTTCTATAATTTAATACTTTATACGAATTTAACACACCAACACATAAGTATATGATGGCACAATTGGTAAAGCAGTCGACTCATAATCCCGAGCGTCTTGGGTTCAAGCCCCGCAAATTAAAGAAATTTTTCTAAAAAAAAATGAGAGCTTGGCATGAAAAAATGTAGACGGAGGACGGTAGCGATCATCGGAAAACAAAATTAAATTTTCCTTTCTTTTCTTGTATAACATTAAATGTACATTAAATGTGCTAGGAATTTACACTAAAATGTACATTAAACGTACATTAAATGTGTATTCAAGGTGTTTTAAATGTACATTAGATGCACATTATGTACCACACTTCAGTGTACATTTAATGAACATTGAATGGGTCCATATTTAATGTACAAAAGCACTCCTCGTTCCAAAGAAAAGATGTAACGGTAAGGGCGTAGTAGTATGCATTATGCGATGGCACTTTATGCACATTTCGTGGGGTCAATTGTTATCTGGGTACGTTACAAAAGACGCAACAATATTTACCATTACAAGAGTCTATTAATATCATCGTTCTGATCTCAAAGGTCTCGTGAGTTTTTTGTTTCAATTCTACTTATAAGACAAAAGTTTTATCTCTAACTTAAACTAAGTCAGATAATAGCCGCAATAATTTCTTATCAATCATCAAGTTGACAAGGAAATAAAATGCCTTAATGATATATTTATGGCAAAAAGTTTTACAATTCACTTCAACAACTAAACAAACAACCTGACGTAACTATAAACACGTAATGATCTTCTATGGTGAATCGATTCGTTATAAACAATTGAAATTGATATAGGAAGTAGCGATAGAGTGTACTCAAATTTCTCGATGGATCATCTGTGATTCCCCGATGAATCATCACCGATTCCATTGTGAATCATAGGTGATTCCTCGATGAATCAGCAGTGATTTCACTGTGAATAATAGGTGATTCCGCTGTAAATCTTGATTGAATCACTTGTGAATCAATGATGATTCACTGGTGAATAATCTGTGACTCATTGGTGAAGCATCTGTGATTCCACTGTGAATCCTCGTTGATTCCTCTGTGAATAAAGGTCATTTAACTGTGAATCATTCTTGAATCATTAATGAATCATCGGTGATTCTCTGATTAATAATCTGTGATTCCCTGTGAATCATCAAAGAATTATGTATTATTCATCTGTTATTCCCCGGTGATTCCATGGTGAATCATCGGTGATTCCATGGTGAATAATTGATGGTTCCCCGTTGAATCATCGGTGGTTCCCCGCTGAATCATCGGTGATTCCCCGCCGAATCATCGGTGATTCTTCGATGAATGATTGATGATCTCCCAGTGGACGTGCATAGACGGACGGACGGACAGGAAGGGTGAAAACATAAAGTAGTTATCGCTGCTTAATAAAATGCTGAAATTTCTCATGTGGTTCGGGAATAAAGCAGCTGGATGCATAAGTGATGCACATAGAATGTGTGGCTGTAAATGCAAACAGCTAACCTAATGCGCAACGTTGCCTAAGACCTATACGATCAGTTGAGTGTAAAAATTCTGATTACGTTTTTAGCTTGTACTAAGTTCTTATCGAATTACAACCGGTAATGTATTAACCGATTTGCTATCAGAGTTGTGCTATCAATGAAAATAATATAAACAACAGTTTAAATCGAACTGAAACCTCACATTCCGTATAGGATTGTAGTAAAAATAGTTAGAACATATTTCAAGAGATGGCGACTGTGACGGTGTTGCAAATGTAAGGCAAATATGGGGTGGTTATGTGATTCAAGCGTTACGGTTTTAACAAAATTAGGTAAAAATGGAAAGTTTTTGAGTTACAGGTTGGGACAGTCTAAAAATTCTAAATTTTGCGTTAATGGTTCTTCATTTGTAGCGTCAAAATAAGTATTTCTAGGCCCGTCTCCCCCCTGCATAGCAAAAAGGGTCAATTGTGATCTAATTTTGTTAGAACGGTAATGCTATCCTCATACCCCCTCACTCCACATCTAACGTAATTTATGAACGACCTCTTACATACTTTCTGAACGGCAGCGTAAGAGGAAATCGATAAGTCGCACATCTCAATTAATCAACAATTGAAGATTTCATCGATTGATCACAGCGACTTTTGATGACATTGTTAATCATTGGAAGAACCGTTGAACCATTTCATTATACATGCGATTTTTGCATTGTTCCTCAAGTTGAGATTCAGTGAAATTCATAATATTCTGAACGTTCAACCAATTAGAAGGAATCAGGAGGGAATTGCATGCCTTATTGTAAGGGAATAGTGCGACAAATATCGTGGCAGTCTATTGTGGAGAACTATGTTATTGGCGGCTGCGACTCAAAATGCACGAAAAGCGACAATATACCGCCGCAAAAATATTTTCGCCATTTGAGGCACACGAGAGAAAAAGAGATAGCATTAAGTCGGATTCACAATATTAAACAAGAAACTTACGTTCGTCGTAGTCTGAAGGTGGTGTGACTACAGTTTGGTACTGTTGAGTACACGCCTGCACATAATTTGGTGGAAACATGTTCCTCACCAAATCGAGCAGGGTGTCTACAGTAGTTACGTTTCTAACACTTATTTCCGGTCCACTGCCTTCTTTCTCGTTTCGATTCGCCCCTGGTTTGACAGTAACAGCTAAAACAATACCCAAGACGATTGCAGTTGTTGTTGTTATAACATAATAAATGCCACCCACTCGTGCCATTTTACCAGACACTGACAGATCAAGACTTCCAATTGCAGCTATGAGCGTTGATACAATCAGTGGTAGGACTAGTCCTTTTAATATTCTAAGGAAGAGATCTCCCACAAATTGAATGTAATTAACTTCTCGTTGTGTCCATGGGCCATCTCTGGACGATCTTAATATAATTCCCAATGCACTACCAAGCACGACACCAATCAGGGTGAGAATGGTCAATAAATTGGATCGTAAGCACGACAAACACTTTAAACGCGATGTTCTAGTCATGGTACACGAGTGTCTTGCTTTATAAATTTTAATAACGTGATTCGGATTACAATAATTGTTCTCATAAATTTGAGTAACACGCAACCTCTTCGCCTGGACCTTTTCGAATGTCGTACAGTACGTAAGCTGGTAAAATAATGTTTTATTTCCCAGAAAGAAAAATAAACATCATAATCGACAACAATATAGATAAGTGATTATTATCTTGCTAGAATTTCTTTCCGTGAATTGCTGTGGATTATTGGTATTTTATTGCCAAAGTTTATCTCGAGGCTTATCTTAAAGAATAATACTCACAAGGCATTGTATGCTAGGGATGTCCAAAAAGTTAACTCAATCTACGTGACGGTGTGTTTCAACATTTTTTAAAACTGAAGCGTTGTGGTCGGAGTGAAAATTTAAGAAATCAACCAAAAAATTACATGAAGAATTTTTGAAGAGTGAGTTATCGGAGGCCAAAATGGTGGTCGACATTTTTTAAGAATTCTCATGCGATTCAAACAACTCTCAAATTTCTTCCCTTTGTTTGGACCCGGACGAAGTACGAGGGCCTTTGCTCTTCCACTACATTTGTAACCAGTCGATTTGAGGGGGGAGTAAGTGGGACCATCGATCATGGACCTTAGATGCCGAATCTGCAAAAAAAATTCGTTGGTCCAGAGCCATAGCAAGAAAATATTGACTTTAGAGTAACAGCTTATTCTCACAATGATGTATCCATACCTAAAAAGACGTTTTTTGAAATAAAAAGTAACGGGCACTTGGAAGTTACGAAAGTTATGAGGCAAAAACATCCTCTGAACTGTTATAAACAGTTCGAAAAAAATCAACCCTCAAATTTTTCGAACAATATAGCAGTTCAAAAAGTGTTTTTGCCTCATAACTTTCCTAACTTCCAAGTGCCAAGCCCCCCACTTTCTATTTCAAATAACGTCTAGGCATGGATACATCATTGTTAGAATAAACTGCCACCCCAGAGTCAATATTTTCTTGCTACGGCCATGTGTCTGTCCGTCCGTCCGTAAACACGATAACTCAAGTAAATGTTGACCGATTTTCAAAATTTTTTCCCTGGTAGATAGCACCCAAAGACAATTTGGGATTGCAGATGGGTATTTTTGGACGAAGGGCTCTTTAGCTAGGGCAGCCTAAGTATTTTTGGGTGTTTTGTACATAACTCGAGTAAATCTCTTCCGATTTTCAAAAAAATTAATTTTGTTCGAAAGGTCTTGGAATGCCCGACAATTTATGGAAGAAATTTTTTTGATTTTGAGCCTTTGGACTCAGCCAGGGCCTTAACATTGAGTCTCTACCAACGTGTTTTTTCTACGTAAATCTGGTTTTGATTTATATATCTGAGAAATTAGCACTGCAATCACTCTTCAAGGGTTTGAATGAAAGATATGGAACTCACAAAATCGCGAAAATCAAATCAAAAACTCACGTGGGCTTCTTAGTGTAGCCCCAACTCACGCTACGCGACTCTACACAATATTTGAACGATTTTCGTGAAGATTCCTTTAATTATGCGTTTTTTAGTGCAGTGTTGTAGAGAAAAAAGAGGCGAACTTTTTTGCCCATAAAAGCATAGCTCAGATGCATGTCCTAAGTGCTCCAAGTTGGTTCTAGGATCGGCCCTAATAATTTTGATTTAATTTTTTTCTTCATTTTTATTAGATTTTATGCTTTTTTAGATATTATTTGCTTTTTGAGTCGTTGCTTCGGACAGGTTTTTCAATATTAACGTTTCGGCAATTTCCAATCCAATTTAATGTTAAAATGAAATTAAGAGTCAAGGCAATATTTACTTACATATATTCGAGTCATCTGTTATGTTTGCCAAATCTATTCTGATGCGTACGGGTCACTTGCATATGTTTTTAGAAAATGCCGCATGTAGCACTCGTGCAAAAAGGTGAAACCGTCTCATAAGTTCCTTCATTTTCGTAGCAGGAGGGAGTGTAATTTCAAATCATGAAATGCTTGTTTGTTTTGCTTAAAATGATATTTTAAAATTCATGCCAGCCCTGACACGTAAACGTAAGGTAGGTACTTTTTTATGCTAGCCGATATGGGCGTTTGAGGCATTATTAGCTTTGTTTTAAGCATTAGGCAGTCATACTATGGATCTTCCGAAAATTTACAGTTCAAAAGGAAAACAATTGGAACATTCTCAGCTCATTCTTCTAATTATGACTGCTAAATATAAAAGGAAACTCGTACTTTTGCATATTACATCGAAGATGATCGGTAATGACGTGTGACGTGACAAGATTCAATAATAGTATATTATAATACAAGGGGAAAATTGCGCGATTGTTCCCCTTGTATTATACGATAGTTTATCACATTTGAGCCTATTATTGCCAATTGTGCACAAAACATGACAACAAAATTAACATAAATCAGAAATTTCGTACAAAAACACTCATCGAATTGGTTGCAAAAACTGTTGTCCAGATTGATTTTTCGATTTAGTATGCGGTTGTCATAACAACACACGTTTCATTCTCATTCATTCGTATTGTTTCAGTGTAGCTTGAGTCATCATTAAAGAACCGCGTTATAATAGCGTCATTACAACCCTACTTTTAACAAGAAAGTCGACTATAATAGGCCGATTATAGCCCCATTATTAGTGCAATAATTGGCTTATTATAGGCTCGAGTGCGATAAACAATTTTACAGGCTACACTGAAACAATACGAATGAATGAGAATGAAACGTATGTTGTTTTGACAACCGCGTAATAAATCGAAAAATCAATTTAGACGACATTTTTTTCAACAAATTCGATGAGTGTTTTTATACGAAATTTTTGATTTATGTTAATTTTGTTGTCATGTTTTGTGCATAATTGGCATTTATAGGCTAAAATGTGATAAACTATCGTATAATACAAGGGGAACAATCGCGCAATTATAGTCTCGGTGAGTAAAAATTCTGGGGGCTAACGCCCCTTGAAATTTCACCACACCTCGACTATAATTACGCAATTATTCCACTTGTATTATAATATACTATTATATCATTCGGACATATAATTAGCCATTTATATACCTGAAAGTAGCGGTATAATGACCATATTATAGTCGAGTTTCATACAAACTGGGAGGTATATAATAGGCATATTATGGTCGACTCGGCTATAATTTTCATTATAATCCGACTATAATTTTCGATTCGACTATAATTTTCATTATAGTCCGACTATAATATCATGACGTCAAATATCAAGAGAAATGAAAAAAAGGCACGAGTCAAATGGCGAATTATATGCTCAAATGATATAAACTATCGTATTAACCAAGGGATAAATAGCTTGATTATAGTCTCGGTACGAGAATATTCCTACGGGCATAGCCCTCGGACATTCACTTCACCTCGACTATAATCGCGCCATTATATCCTTTGGTTAATAATAAACTATTATCATCATATCTCACAAGCATTATGACATTGCCCGCTTTTGCTTGTAATTGTTGTGTTGTGTGTAGAACGGAGTAACAGCTACTACCTCTAGTCAAAACAACACATTTACTACTCACCCCATGCGAAAGTTGATCATTACATGTCAATATGCCCCCTGCGAAAATGATCCATTACATGATGGCACATTTTCGGTACATTTTTCTTAAATTTTTATGAAAAATTCAACTTTCGCATGGGTAGGCAATAATATAAGATTATGCACCTCTTGCCAAAATTGTTATTGCGACGTGTGGGAATTCGTTATGCGCACACGTCAAAATAACAATTTTGGCAAGAGGTAATATTATTTTATCTATCGAGAACAGAATTACCGAGATAAGTAAAAATGCACTGGAGGGATAAGTGGGAAATTATCGTTCTAGGCAGATAAAACATTATACATTGGACTCTGCTACAAATTCATTACTTCGGAAACAGTTCAGGCAGAACAGAATTGCCATACTCCCTCGGTTATTTTGAACAACTCGTTTTGGAAATTGTTGTTTTGACAACATTTCGTGTCGCCTTTGGCTTGGATATGCAAACTCCACTCTCGTCAAAACAACAGTTTCCATAGCTTTTTGCTGAAAAAACACTCGTGAGTTTGGTTTTTATCACAAAATTGTGTCCTCGTGTAATGAATTACTTTCGTAGGGTCCAATAATATAGTATTACAAGCAAGAAAGAAATGCATAAAATAACTCAATACCTCTTTGTCATTAAAAGACCAGTGTTTTACTTAATGCACTTGTGCATTTATTTGCTTCTTTTATTTAAGTACAACAATTGGTTTACATTTTTATTACAATCATTAGTTTGTATGTATTTTTCTCCTTTCAAAATTTTGTAATTCATTAAGAACGATAGAAATTGACCAAAACCGATTTTCCCTTAAAGAAATCCCCCATTTTTTTTAAATCGTCATTTTAGTTAACATCTTCCAGCCACTTTTTCATTCTTTCTGAAGAACAAAATTTTTTTATTTGCTTTGTTTGTATGAAAAGAGATGATTTCAAAAGAAAGAACACAGGAATTTATTGGAATGATGAATGTTGCCAGAAACCAAACGCATGTTTTGCCTAATTGATGTTGTCGTAGTTGTCAAATTGTTCGCTAGAATCACGACCCAGCCGTGGTGTGTATACATCAGCGCGGCGGGCTTGAAGAAAATAAGTTTTTGTTAATATCTTTGCAAAATATTTCTCTATCCATCAGGCCGCTTTGAGGTAAAAGTGAGAGAAGCCTTCTAAATTGCTGAAAATGAATGACACGCAGCATACGAAAGTAAGTTATGCTTCTCAGAGGCAAACGTAAACGTCAAGCAGAACGGAACGTAAACGGAGTGAAAATTGGCAACAGGCCTTCTTACGTTCTACAATTTTCTCCCAGTCGAAACGAGATCAAAAATACACCCTTTCAGAGAATAGCTGATTGGCAAAACGAAACTGTCAGTTCCGCTTCCCCAGGCAAGTTTTTCGCATATTCACTCTGAAAGCCTTTCGTCACATTGAGCCTTTTTAAGGTTGAGCAATGGAACCCATCGAGTCAATGAATCAATTCGTGTAGTATCTCTACTGGAAAGTGAAGTTTTTATTGTCCGTGTACCGAACGAAAATTCAAGCGAAAGATGAAGTCATTCTCGATCTATCGAAAAGTAAACCTTTGCCCCTCAAAATTGACATTTTTTTACTTTCGGCTGTAAAAAAATACGTTACGCGGAAAAGCAATTTCGGCTCTTTCCTTGTGACGTAAATAATTATTTTGTGCCAATAATGTGTAAAGGACGCTTCTTTTTGTGCCAATCAATGGAATGAAAGTTCTTTTTCTTTTTTTAAGTGACGTTTAACAATCTAACATGAAAAACAGCTAGTTGCATGTGAAAATAATTTCGATGTAACCAGACACACACATCCATATTTGACCGGCAAACTATCGATGTAAAAAAATAATTGAAAAATTTCGGCGCGGTCACTTATATGTTTCATCAAAATTTTTTCTTTACACGCACGAATATGGGATACAGTTAATTCTAAGTTACTTACAAATTTACCATGACACTACAATCAACACACCAACATTCTAACAACCTACCCATTCATCTAAATCGAAGGATCACTAAACGAATTATCCAATTAAAACATCAAACATGAATCACCTCTTTACACATGGTCACCTTGCACTAAATCTCTCATTTCGCTGTTCCGTTTTTGAGTTCGACCCAATCGTGGACCGAACCACATACCATTGCCACCGCCTTGTGCGCCACGTTTCAACAAATTGTTAATTGCTTCCTTCGTTAGATATCTATCGGATCGTCCGACTCGTGGGAATGGAATAAGTCCAAACCGTTTCACCTCATGTGGAAAATCTGAATGAGAAATTCACTTTGAATATTGTAAAGTGAATGTTTATCACAAAAATCAAGTATACCTTCATACTCATCGCCCATGTTGTAACTGTTTTCAAAGCTGTATATCTCGGGATCGCTTCTTCCGGTACGTGGAAAAGGTGTTAATCCTGATACACCTGAGTACGCTCTTTTTGGTTTCAAGTAATCCGTTTCTAGAGATTATGAAAATGAGTCACAAATTTTATAAATTAGTCTATTGTAACACCAAGTTGGTTTTCATTAGGTAAAATTATGAACAATGAGAGAATTTCCCTTAGTCAACCTGTGTCACGTGATTCGAAAGTGTTAGTTCTAATAATAGAAGCTCGTAATATAATTATGAATGAATCTCGTTTAAAGAAAGATATCAGCATGTTTTGCTTTGTTTCGTTAGATTGTCTTTCCTTAAACGATTGAAGTAATGTAGCGGCCTTTAATCCGTTCTAGAAATCGCGGTCGAGGAATTTTTTCGTAGCGCAATGGTTTCAAAAAACGTGAAAGATTGTATATCCAAGGCATATGTTGACTACCTTGTGGTCTATTACCATGGGAGTTTATAAAAAGTCTATCAGCTTTTTCATTCTTTTCACTCTATGAGCATATATGTATCATTTGCTTTTACACTTAAGCTAGCACTGTGCCCCGGGCCCTAGGTGCATTAGGTTGTGCCTACCTAGGTGCATCAAGGTCAAGGCGATGAGGAGGTGTGAAAAGTAGCGAATAATGTAAGTGCAAAAATAAATGGGGAAGCTGCAAAGTGCATGGAGAGACGATCAAAGAAGACTGCAAAGAAGAGAGCATAGAGAGTAAGGAAGGAGGTTTTAGTTGATAGGTCAAGATTTGCTCACCCTTATAAAAAAAGGTGCATCAAGGTGTATTATGGTGTATCGGGCTGAAATTGGGTGCATTAAGGTAAAGCTCGGTGCATCAAAGTGAAGCTAGGTGTATCGAGATGTACCGAGGTAGAACGAGGTGCAGTGAGTTGCTATTTTATAATATAAATATCTGACCGGGCTCTAGGGAAAAGCTCTGGTCAGTAAGGCTTCGTTATCAATGAAAATTACGTTTATGAAGACCGTCTTCCAAATTCTTGGCCAATGGCCATTTCAAAAAAAGTGACGTAAAATATTATTTTAAACAAAATATTGTTCTACGATATGCCGAAAAAATGCATCGATTTTTTTATAAAATTAATTAAAGTAATAAATCACTTCAATTCAGTTAGTACAGCCGCCGAAATCGAAAAAATCGAGCGTTGGCGGACATTTAAATTAAATTTCAAATCTCAATGTTACTCTTTACAACTCTAAGAAATGGATGGTTTTTGATTTCCAGCATAAAGACCGCTCATAACATAGTAAATACTATTCGATAGTACATTCGGCTTCCGTCAGTTCGTTTGCGGCTGTCAAATGGGGCTAAAATTTTGTAATTTTTTTCAAGAAATACGACAAAATAAAAAAAAAAAACGGTACGTTTTGAAGGTATGCCGTAGAATAATTTATTGCTTACAATTACGTTTTGCGTCTGTTAAAATTAACTTGTCAAAATAGCCATGGACCATTCTTTACGAAACGAGAATAATAGAACAGTTAAGAATGTGGGTGTGTGTGTGTGTGCGTGAGGGACAAGAAGATACACTATCAGACAGGGCGTCGATATTCTCATGCCGTTCATAAGATGCTACGTGCGGTATATGGCTTTCGTAACTTAATGGATGATAATTTCCGCCCAGATGTTTACCCGAATAATTAAGTACCACAAAATGGATTTTAAGTCACTCAGAAATCAATTGGAATGATGAATAAAATCACTACACCATCATTATTAAGAACACTTCACCACACCACGTACATGCACAATGAAGCTGGCCCCAGGTGAGTAATTTGTAATAGGTTTTAGTTTCCAATTGCTTGTGTGACTTATGATTTTGTGCCCGAATGTACAATCAATCAATCAATATCTCCCTACGCATTTTAATTTATTAAATAAAACAAGACGCAACGAAACCTGTGCGCACTTGGACAACTCTATAAATTCTTCAAAGCCATAAATCAAACGCCTAAATATATTTCTTTTACCAAACTACAAATTGGTGCAATTGAAAAGGAATTTGAACGTTTGATTTATGACCTGGAAGAATTGCGGGTGTCTCTTGAAAACAATGTACTATAAGAATCATTCGTTTTTTTATTCCGAACCCAAAGAGGAAAAGTCAGTCATGAGAGACGTACACACGATTTTAATAAAATTTCATTCTATTGAAGTTTATTTCGTAAAATATGCAGTGTGAACAGATCGAGGAATACTAGCTATTCCTAGGGAAGAAATTTCTGAAAGGCAAATCGAAGAGTGGATTTCTCGAGAGAAATATTTCTATTTATTTGTTTTTGTGAATTGTGGACTTTAGTAAATTGATGTAATCCAGTTTTTACACAGATTTCATTCAAAATCATCGGAAACATTAGACGTTCAATCAAACTCAAAGTACCTTAATGTCTGAAAACCCATTCTTTTTTCCAACTTATATGCTTCCTTCACTTTCAAACTTTAGATTCTATTTAAAACTCAGACCATTTCTTTTCATAAGAATCGACATTAATGTTCATTGATACAAAAGAAGGGAAAAAACACATTTGTCGCCCTCATGCATATACACAACAAAAAACCCCAGATTGATTACCAACTATCAGCTTTGTGTTCTGCAACGGATTTATGATAATTGTTGATCGATACACCAACGAATCAGTTGGAATTATTTTCTAATAATTATTAATGCGTTTCCAGTTGCCGGAAAACGATTTTCTTCTTGAAAACGTTTCAAGAAAATTATGGAAAATAGTTATTTTCATGCTAGGGGCGAAGAAATAAATTTTAGTCAGAGCAAAAAAATTTCAATGAGTTTTGAGTTTGCGAGGGAGGGAGCAAGGGAATCGCAACGTTCTTTTTCGTTTTTCGTCGAGGGTTTTCACAATTTTTTTGCGAAAATTGATATTTGCTTTCTATAGTTCTTCAAAGATGGCGTCGCAAAAATACTTTTCACACCTAGCGGAGAAAAGTTACTTTTTCTTGAACATTAGCCTAGTGGTGACATTTTGAGAGCGAATTTCATATATTTTCTCTCTCAAAATGACGTCACTAAGTTTCTTATGCAAATTACGGCAGTGTTGTGAAGGTAGAATGAGGCTAAAGTTTTCGTCGATATTGTTAGCCGATCTTAAAGGATATGTGACTTTAAATTCAAGAAAAAAGTCGTAGTGCCTCCGTGGTATGGGTGAATTTTGCTTCATGCAATTTAACAATTTGAACTACGTTACGCTGTTAGTGCGTTGTCGGCTCATGTCAAAGCATACAACATTTTATAACAAAGTGCATAATGAAAATGGTTAATTTATGCACTTCATCATGAAATTTCGTATACTTTGACATAAGCCGACGTCGCACTGAATGCGTGGGTAGAACGATTAAGTGAGAGCGGTTGCTAGGGTATTCCCAAAAGGAGAGTGATTTGTTGCTCTATCCTATGTCATTTCACGCTGAGGTAAAAGCCGCTCTCTGACTGTTCATGTTCATATTTCAATTGCAAAATTTAGTCGGAAAACTCTAAAATTTTGAATTTTTTCCCTTAAAATAAACACGAGATTTCGTGTGGGTCACACTCTACGTATTTATCCTTTAATCCTTACCATCTGCCGTTTGAGCTGCTGTTATTGAAATCAAAACGAAGAGAATAGCCAAGGAAGAGAACATTTCAAAATGCAGCGCACACTTCAACATTTTTATATTTTTAACACTAAAAATAACTTAAGATGCAGTTGAATCTGTTGATCCACAGACTGCCTTCTATATTTAGCAAAAGTTAAAAACCGTTCACTCCGACTTCTGATAACAGTTTTTCGTTAAGCGACAGTGGACACAGGCAAATGAAGAATGTTGATATTCCTCTACAAGTGGTCACTTTTTATACACTGTTTGCCGAAATATGCCGCAGAGCGCACACTCCTTTTCAGTACAGATTGTACATCAACGAAATAGGAATGTATAGAGATTTTATATTTTTGCTTAGTTTCTATTGGGATTTAGAATTAAGGCTGGCAGAAGAATAGTCAAAATGAAAAATTGCTTAGTGGTAGTTTCTGCCTACGTACATAATTCGAAGCTTCAATAGCAAATAAAAAACTGTTATTTACCCCCCAGGTAGTTTCTTCAAACAAATTAGTCAGATTAATCGTTTCCAACACTTTCCACTCCTTATGAGATTTTTAAATGAATATTTTCAGACTGAACTGAGCAAATAAAGTATTGCGAAATTGAGTGTTTTTTGGCATACGTTGTAAAATTCAAGTTCCAGTTAAAAAATTCTTAATCTAAACAACGAACTAGTGACAAAGTCTTTTTGATGCTCGTTAAAAACGACGCCATCTTTCCTGATCTTAGAATCATCATTCTGATGCGTCTATTAGGTAGGTACCAGGGAGGGCCTTTTATAACATACAAGCTCGAAGGAAAAGTGTTAAGATTTTTGCAAAAAAGTTTCACCGACCGCCGGAAATTCCATATTCGACCTTTTGTTTTTCGACCATATCTACTTGGCCGATTTTGCTCATCTTCGAACTTGAATCATGGGAGGCATGTACCTTTTAGGAAAAAGAATTTCGGGGTGAACGGTAGAGCCGGTAGACTAGATTTCTTGTTCGACGCATGTACGTCTTACCACTCACTTCATCCTCCCAAAAACTCCCGACTTTTCCATGCCATCCATTGTCTTCGCTAAGATTAAAATTATCATCACACCGCTTTCACAGCTTAAGACGGATGTCCGATCTTCAATTTGACAAAATGTTGGTGACAGAGATCTTAAGCGATTTCGCTTACTATAACCCTAACAGTGGCCCGATTCTCACATCCACCGGTGGAACTTCAATATGTTCATATTAAATCACACGAAAATATAAAGTTCCACCGGTGGATCTTTATGAGAATTGGGACCCAGAGAATTTTGTTTCTTTGGTTTCCAATCCACGTCACATACCTTCGAATAATAAACGTACAAGAAATGAGTGAATATCGTGCAAACAAACAACACAAAGAACAAAAGACATTAGAGGTCCATAAGCTCTCCTTCCTCCTTCTGGATGCGTTAGGTTCTTCATACACCCTCCCTCTAGTACATGGCATGTCATTGATGGACGGCCCCCTTACTTTGCTTTTTTGGCGCTACAGCCACTTTTGGATTCTGGTCCAACGTTGTCTGTTGTTTGCCGCGTATTGCCAATTCCTTACACCGAGCGTTCGAAGATCTTGTTCGACACCATCAATCCATCTAATTTTTGGGCGACCTTTTCGCCCTTTTAGATCGTTACGGAATAACTTTGAGGGGGCACTGTTTTTGTCCATGCGTGCTAAATGCCCGGCCCACCTCAACCTTTGGACTTTCACCACTGCCACTACATCTGGCTCGCCAAAATTACGTTCCGGTTGAGTCTGTTGGAAGCAAAACCCGGTCTATTCCAACTGTCAAAGTGACGTTTTAAACGTCAAACAAAAAAAATTTCTCGAAATATCCAAAACCTGTTTATTTTTCCTCAATTCTATAACCCTAATAGAACAGGTTTAAAACGTCACTTTGACGGTTGGAATAGACCGGATTTTGCTCCCAAAAGGCTCAATTCAAAGTTATATCACCGTCGCCACCTCTCATTCTCGTACATCGCTTCAAATATGGTGTGAAGTAACATTGTGCTCGAACGTTAGCAACAACTGTTCATCACTTTTCTTCATCGTCCAAGATTCGCATCCGTAGATCAATACTGGACGAATAATTGTTTTGTAAATATAGCAATTCGTTTTCTTTGATATTAACTTTGATCGTAATTGTTTATTTAGACCATAATAGCATCTGCATGCCGTTTGTGAATTTCAGGTGTGTTGTTGTGTTGTCTGCGCTCCAAGATCCACTACCTCGATGTTGAACCCTCCAATGCATTTTGTGTCCCCTTGTTGATTGGATACCGGCTTCGGCTCGGTCTTCATGTACTTGATTTCAGATTCGTTTATCATCAAACCCATTCTCTCAGCTTGGATTTTCAGATTTGTGAAAGTGTTAATTGCTGCTGCATGTGTTCGACCGGTGAGATCCAATTCATCTGCAAAGCCCAGAACTTAAACTGTTCCATTTACCAGCGTTTTGTTGGTTTGGATTCCAGAACGCCTCATTGCGATTTTGAAAGCCAAGTTAAAGAGTAAGCAAGATAGAGCGCTTCCCTGCTTCAATCCTTCTCTAACCTCTCTAACCTTGACACGACATCTGGTGTCATCCAATGTTGCTTTCACAAGACGAATATACTCCCTAATCGCCGCACTAAAAGCGGGGAGTGTAGTAAAGTCAAAAAAATGGTCAAAAATGTAAAAGCAGCTTCTAATTCGAGTTAACAACAAAAACTTCATTTAAATTGTAGAGGATCATGCCCGGATGTCCACAAACCCAAAAAACTCCATACAAAAACATTTGGGACAAGGAGCCATACATAGGCGGACTTTTGAGTTTTTTTCCCTCGTCCCCTTCCCTCCAAATTATTATTATTATATTAAAAACTACGTCGCAGCAGCTTTCTAACGAGCCCAGACTCATCAAAGTCGGTTAAAAATTGGTTCAGATATCGAGGTTTGAAAATGACATTTTTCTATGGCCAATGGACTTTTCCATTCTTCTCAACACTATGAAAACTTTTTTCTGATCTATCGATTTCTATGTTCTATGTTCTAATAATAATTTTCGATCTCGACAAATAGACAGCCGATCTTCCTGAAATTTTCAGGGAACGTCAGTCTCGGTCCCAAATGAAAAATTTCATATGCCGCTTTTCCGGAAAAGCTGGAAAAGCCGTGGCATGTGGAAAAATGGTCAATTTTGAGGGTTTGAGTGTTGATTTTTCGGGATAGTTATAGAGTTTGGTCCGGAGAATTTTTTTGTATCTTAAGAAAATGGCTGCCAGCTGTCATAGCGGCGCGGCGCCATCTTGGATTTTCGTTTATGCTTTTTCGGTTTTCGAATTTTAGCTCCGGAATGACGCTACTTAGAGAGATGGTTTCTTCTAGAAAGCTAGAGTTTGGTCAGGAGAATTTTTTATCATTTTATGAAAATGGCTGCCATCTGTCAAAGTGACACCATCTTGGATTTTTTGCTAAATTCTGAATAAGAATACCTAGACAGTTGGTTTCTTCAGGAAAGTTATATGAATCACTGAGAAGAATTTTTTTAAAAAATAGAAATTTTTTCAACAACTGAAAACTTCCAAAACGACTGATATCACAACAAAAACCTCTTTAAAGGTAGAGTGTGACGCAGTCCGTAAGTCTGCTCCCAAAATTAATGATATCGCTTCAGGTGACGCTATCGCTGATAATACGCTGTGATGTTGCTGGCTAAAAGTTTTTGATTTATTTGTGCCGAATCATGCGAAAAAGTTTAGGAATCTTTTTTACATCTTAATGTGGTTTCAAATCAAATACTTATATGAAGCGAAAGCAAGTAGGGAAATAAATTTGGTAAAAATCTGCTGAGTGTGACTGCATAGCGCGAGTCTGTACCACATTGAATGAATTGTTGTTAGGTGAGGAATTGGGAAGGGCCTAGCTCTGCTCCTAGACATTCATGAAGCACCATCTTCACAGTTGAAAAGCTTTCTTCTTAGGTTCTCTTCTTAGGTTCTTAGGTTTTCTTAGGTTCTTCTTCTTAGGTTCTTAGGTTCTTAGGTTCTTAGGTTCTCTTCTTATCTTTAAGGGTTCTTGAGGTGGCTAATTCAAGAGGAATGATGTTCGCAGTTCAAGAATGATGAGATAGGAATCTTACCTTTTTCACTTCTGCTGCAAAAATATACTCCATGTGAACAAAACAACAATTCGATTGTACAATTTTGTTTAAATTATATTTTTCATCTAACCACATAAATTGATCCACGGTATGCTTAGCAAATATACGTTTTTTTATATCAACTGAAATGAAAGTCGGTCGTAAATATAAAAAATTACTTTATTTCGAGCATTACGTCCACATCGATTAAATATATAAAATAATTATAAAATTTTACGTTAGTTCTCTTCTTCAGGGACGACGAAAAAATGGTACATACCGGCATACCGTAGTACATTTTTGTTTTGCTCCAAATAACGTTCTGTATCGATAAAAAATATAAAAGAGACTAAAAAAATTTCAGTCATAATTTAATTAAATCAAAAAATATTCATACGACTATAAAAATAAAGAAGGATTATCAACTTTTAATTCAAAGCATGGTTTTTTCTTTTGTGTTTCAATTACGATTTTAAAAAATAAACTGCAACTTAGTTGCTTCAAAAATGTCACTTTTCGATTTTCATAAATATATTTCATACTGGGAATCAAAAAAGCTGGACACGTGACACACTGTATATAAATTAATTTTTTTCTTTCTTCCTCATATTCAAATCTAATATTGCGTGTTTATTCAGTACTTTTAAGGCTATTTTTTAATTATTACATAATAAAAATAAAATACATTTACGATCGCACAGGTGTGTAAAAGGTTTCTATGTCAGTGTTCACCACGTAGAAGTTCCATTAGCAAATTAAAATCTTCACCATCTTGAGATTTTATTGTCAGCATTTCTTTTCCAACCTAAGAAAATGTTATTGAAAAATTGTCTCATTTTACTACATGCATTGAAGTTGTCTGCTTTCGAAACTAAATAAACGCTCGATATTGGATTGAAATCTCGCCGATAACTTCTTTTGAAAATAAGTTGTCATAGTAACTCATGCTTTTAGTGCGGCGACGGCGTATGTCAAAGTATACAATATTTCATGATGAATTTCATCAAATGTCAAGCGACAAAAAATGATGTGTCGACTTATGCACTTCATCTTGAAATTTCGTATACTTTGACATAAGCCGATGTCGTACTAAACGCATGGACTGTCTGTTGGTAGTTATGTCGCAAAGCCCTGGCGTGAAATCTTTGACGTGACAGCGCTGACATTAAAACTCTGACGTTATTGTTGTGATATTGATTGGCTGAAAGTAGCAAGTTTTCTTTCAAGTCAACCCGCCTTCAGCATATCAATTTGCGCGACTTGACTGCAGATTGGCACTGAATGCCGAAATGTTAATGCTTCTAAAATGTTCAAGAACTAGACAATGTGAAATCTTCATTTCTGTTTCTACAACAAGATAATATCATCAAAATGGATACTTTCAGTCAATTAATATTGTGTTCCAACAGTCGAGAAAAAATTCTCAAAGTTATAGTTGTGATGTCTGACGTCACACCTCTCATGTTACAGCTCGGACGTCATAAGTCATTCTCAACAAAAGAGTGACATCTCGAGGTATTTTGCAATGACCTAGTTTTCTCATTGAGGAACAATGAAAAAACTCAGAAAAAACTCAGCTATTAAGGGGTCATTATATTGAGCACGATGCGGATCGCACCGCGTAAGGTCTGCATGAAAGGTTAACTTGACAAAAAAAGATTTTGTTCTGTCAAGTTGAGCTTTCATGCAAACCTTACGCGATGCGATTCGCATCGCGCTCAATATAATGATACCTTAAGTAGCAATAGCTCTCGTGCTCGTGTTTTTGACTAGTGTGAATTAGTAGATTATGCACCGCTGTCCAGGATGCTCTATTTTGACGATTTGGAGGTTATTTCCCGCAGATCTCCCTCACGCTCACAGATGAAGCACCACAACTCGTTACCGCGGTTTGTTTTGCTTCTATTTTGACATAGAAACGAATGAAGACACACTGCAGAAATGATCCTGTGAAGTATAGTCCTAATTTAGACAAATTGTAAATTGTCCCTTATACAAATCGTCTACGAACATTTTCGGCGAAGTTTAAAAAAAATGAAACGAAAAATATTTTGTATATTGAATTAGTAGATTACAGTGGGGGATGCGGAAATAAGTGAGGGATTAACTTTGTGAAATGAGCCAAGCTCAAGAGGGTGTTTTTAAGCAAAAAGCTTTGAAAACTGTTTTTTGACGAGTGTAGAGTTTGTATCTCGAGCCGAGTGCGAGGTATACAACTGCACGAGTCAAAAAACAGTTTTTAAAGCGAGTTGCTTAAAAATACACAAATGAGTTTGTGTCACGAAATGATCCAGAATGGATGACTTATTAAGCATTCCCCTTTGTATGCTGTTTTACTCGGTGTCCCAGCCGAAAACGCGTCATTACATGCAGATATACATGTAATGAGAAGTTTCCGGTGGGGGCTAAATGTAATGAATGACATGTAATGAATAATTTCTGTGGGGTGCACATATACATGTAATGACAAGTTTTCGGTGGGACAACGAGTAAAGATATTTAAGTGAGTTTTGCCGAATGCTTGCATAGTGGTGGTATACAATACACATACGGACAATTTTTCGTATTGCAAACTTCGTAGTGCAATAGTTTTCTTTTCCACCACTGTCCTTTTCGTTCCTATTTTTTTAGTTGTGTGTCTGTTTGTCACAGTTCACTTGTCACGTACACTTCCACAGCTGAGTTTAGACGCAACAACATTGTAACATCTTTGTTTAGTCCTAGTCTCATAAATTTTATACGTAAAGCAACATTTAATCTACTCAATCAAAATAAAGAATTTTTGGAATTAAAATAGAATTTCTGGAATTATTTAAAATTTTTGGAATTTTAGTGGAATTTCTGGATTTTTCGGGACTTCTGAACTTCAGAAATTTTGGAATTTCGATGGAATTTCTTGGAATTCTTGGATTTTTTTTATGGAATTGGAATTTTTGGTACACATTTTTGACTAGTGGATAATCCCTCGCAATAGCTTCTTTATATTTTCACCCTTCCTGTCCGTCCGTCTGTGCACTTCACTTCACTGTACCTAGGAAATCAACTTATACTTTGACTTCACTCTGTAGCTACTTTACTATATCCATTACAACAGCTTACTGCAAAACTGTGTTATCCTCGTAGCGTCAATATCACGAACTACACCTATCGAATCTAATGTATATGCATGACTTTCGCATAAGACTCGATGCCTGGTTACACAAACTATTCAGTAATTAAGCAGACAACTTTCGATTCATTTGCAAATTCAGTGAGTCAACGGAAGTGTGTGCATTCAAGCGACAACGTACGACTAACTGAATTTGTTAAAACTAATTTTAATTACCTGACATGTTCGCTGTAGTTCAGGAATGCGTAGTAGTAATTCACCAAATTTCGATGGTGACTCGGGGTAATGAGATAAAGTGTACTGTTGCAGTGCCTGCAAAGCTTTTTCTTGACTTGCACGTACCTTTTCCGGCTCTCGTAAGTCAGACGTATCTGAAATGTTGCAAATATTCGTGTGAGTTAATAATGCGAGTTCGTGAACTGAAGTCTCGGTTTTAAAATAGATAGTATCTTCAACTATGATTTGCCCGCAATTAGACTTTTTATTAGTATTAAATGAAATGAGTTCTTCACTCTTATCTCGCTGTCAACGTGTCCTTTGAATATTTTCCAAGTTTCTGAAGAAACTTAAAAAAAGACTTCGTTCCTCAAGTTCCCACAATCCACAGATAATGAGTAAAGCACATTTTAAATTAAGCTTTAGGAGTATTTTTTTACGAAACAAAGAATGATTTTCCTATGTCACAAACGATCGTGTAACAAACCGCATAAAATCATGTGTAATCAGTAAATCATCAGTAAATTCATATTTCAATGCAGAAAAATTGTAACAGGTGGCGTTGCAACCACACCGTAATGCCATCACATTAGGAAGAAGTGCTATCTGTGTTCATAAATCTAGAACTGTTGAACCATTTTTCTAAAATTTCGTTAAAATTACTTAATAGAAAAATTATAACCATACGGAAGGGAACCGTACGCATCAGAATAGATGTGGAAAACAGAATAGATGTTCCAAAAAGGCTCAAATGTATCTCCAAATATCCACAGACCCAAAAATCTCAAAAAAAAGTTTACAAATTTTGTCAAGAATTTTTTTTTGTATTGGCGCCGACCTAGAGTACTTAGGAGAGGCCTGTGACCTATACTTCCATAGACAAAAAAAAATTATATCTTTTTTCTCTACAACACTACACAAAAAACCTCATCATTAAAGAAATATTCACGAAATACCACCAAATATCATGTAGGGTCGCATAGCGTGAATTGGGCCCACACTAAGGACTCTGCAGCCCGAAAAACTCCACAGATTTTCAGTAATTTCATTTCGCAAGTTTTCAACCGATTTTGTCTAAACTCAATTCCCTAATCATTTTTTCAATTATCTTTCAATAAAAAAAAAGATTTTGAAAACCGGTTTGTATTACTCGAGTTATAGTGTTGACAGACGGACAAAATTTTTTTTCTTTTTCATTTTTCTCTTAGACCCCGAGACAAAAAATTAACCAACTCCCGGGTTGAAATTCGACTGGTTACAAACTTAGTGGTAAACGAACTTCGTCTTTTCGTACGGGTCCAAAAATTACTATAAAATTGTACTAAATCACCTTTTTTACCTCTTTCTGGATTCGTATCACTTTGTTCGTCTACATGAGGATGTTATTACTTCGTGAGTTACATAGCATGAAGGAGTTACTAAAGAGTTGAGGTTCTGATTTAGTACATTTTTGAATCCTAACACTTTTTCATCTAGAGCAAAGTAAATAATCATCATCATCATCATCAAACTTTATAGACCGTTAGTACCTTCCGGTGTGAGGTCTTTCTGTCGCAAAGTAAATAAACAGAGGAAAAATCGCGGATAAGGTACGAATACGACACAGTAAGTGTTCCGTACAATTGAACGAATTTTTATTTACATACTTTGCCAAAGTACATAAACAAGGGAAGTAGCTCGGATCAATACGAGTACGACACAGTAAAAGTGTTGAAATCACAGTGGTGATTTAGAAATTGCATGCAAAACCAACGAATTCGTTCACTTTTGTTAGAAGAAAAATTAAATTTGTATGAATTCTTCGAAAACTTCACCAATTTTCTGGTTTCGTCTCGTATCTGTTTAAATGGCGATCTGCGCTACTTCCCTTGTTTATGGTGACATGAAGTATCTTCCAGGGAATAATCTCCCAGACAGAAAAAAGGGAATTATCGCCCAGGCAAATGGGAATTATCACCCAGGGAATTATCGCCCAGGAACTTTTACCCAGCAATTTAAAGCGGTTGATTTGTACAAGGAAGATTTCTCTTGGATTGGATGTAAAACACAATTTGTTTAAGGAAATTCCCTTTCGAGCGATAATTCCCTGGGTGATATTTCCTTTTTGTCTGGGCAATAGTTCCTGGATGATAATTCCCATTTTTTTCTGTCTGGAGGGATAATTCCCTGGGGGAAAATGCCCGTCACCCTTGTTTATGTACTTTGTACTTTGCATGCAAATTCTGAACTCACCACAAAAATTACAGTGTCTACTCGCACCTGTTTAAATGGCGATTCGCGCTACCTCCCCTGTTTGTATACTTTGATCTAGGGTGCGTACAACAATTATTCGTTAAGTTAACTTTGACAGGTCTACCCATATAAATTATGAAGTGACTATTCGCGAGCGACTAAGAGCTAAATCGGATAAGAAATGAAATTTTCCTGGTACAAATTGTGACGTAAAGGCTTAACGTCGGGTGTAAAATGAGATTTTCAAAAAAAAACTTTAAAAATTACAATTTCTTCATTAAATTATTTTATCGCGTGCGAACAGCCAAATTACTATTCGCACGCGCGTGCAATCAGCATCTGCCTATAAATTACATGTGTAGACCTATCAAAATGTTTACCAGTAATTGCTGTACGCGCTTCTATGAAATTCGTCAAAGGCTCATTCCACGAACCATTCTACCGTTGTAAACAATGTAAATCCTATAGAAACTGAGTGTACACAAATGTATTTTCGTTCACTTTTACAAAAAAGTTACCAGTTTGTATATAAAGCAATGGTGAACGCAAGCAAATTCACAAAGTTTACAAAGTAGATGTCTTGTAACCTGGGGAACGAGTATTTTGTCTCACGTTAATATAAATCACATTGCAAGAGTGAAAGAGACGAAATACGTTACCCAGGTTACGGTACCGATGGAATTAGCCCAAAACAGAAGTAGGATTCTTGACCTTTGTAAAAAATCTTTGGTTAGTATAGGGACCATTCCATCGGTATTTCTACTTTGTAAATTATGTAAACGCTATAGAATTTGAGTGTGCATGTACACCAAATATAGTTTCACTCACTTTATATGAAAAATATACCACTTTGAACAAAACAATGGTAACTCAAGCAAATACGTAATGGTAACGCAGGTAAGAATGTGTTCTTAAAAGGGAACGTCGTGTTTTATCTCAATTTATTATGGATAGTGTACTAAGAGTGAATGAAACGAAAATAAAGTTCTCTCTTAACATACCGATGAAATTAGCCATAGAGTAATTCCGGAGAAATGTTAGTATTTATGTCAAAAATGGTTCAACAGTACTAGATTTATAAACGCAAATAGCAGTTTTCCCCACGGTGGCGTCATAGTTTCTCTGTTTTCATGGGATATTAATATACAAACTCACCCGACTGAAGCAGAACTATCACTTTCATTGCAATATATTCGTATTTGTCAACTCTTAATCTCCGCAGGTGGTCGGTCAAATTTAACATTCGTTCAATACATGCCTACGGATACGTCAAATGTTTCAATTAATCAATATAATAATTTCGGTAGCATACCTGCAGTCCATTCGTTTTTGCTTGATCTAAATTAATTGACTTTCCCAATGAGATGAGAACTTCACCTGGTGTTGAAACTGAACGAAAGCAACACGAAAACAGTAACAATTCACACCATGAATTTATCAGCAAACTAATCTGATCGTCAATCTACAAATGCAATGCAATTTTTTATTCCATTTTAGGTTAATTGAACTAACGCACCGATATGTGCTTGAAGAGTGGAAGACTTTTACACCATTTGACGATTTTGTACAAACGATGATCGGCCACATTACACAAATTTGCTATTAAGTCGGGATTGGAGTTGTCGCCATTTGCTAGGCCAGCACAAGCTAGTAGTGGATTGGCTGACAAATTACCACTTGTAGCTGACGACGGTGCTTGATTTAAGCGATTTAACTCGCTTTCAGTAAAATGCCACAAATGCTCTACGTCCATAATTTCCTATTAAAAAATAAATGCGTTTGGTCGAATAATGCAATTATTAACACATGGGCTTCTGACAAATTATAGTGTACTTCATGAAGTACTGCATAAACGTTACACCCAGACACTTGATATGGCGGCTGGGTTGAACAAGCAAATGTCATCATCATTTGACATTTCGTCACTAAACAAATTGCAAAGAAAAATGTCTCCACGTGACAATTTGTTTCATCAGATTTACTGTCTATGTGGAGATATCCATATAATGTCTTTGTTTACACCAGCATTAACAGTTTATGGATTTTGTTATGAAATTCACTATACTTTGACAGATGTAGATGTCGCACTAAATGCATCACTCCACGCGTCGGTCATCAGCTTGTGTCAAAGTACACCACATTTCTTAACGAAGTGTAAGCTGACATATGAAGAACTCGTTAGAAGAAAGACATAAAGCCCACATTGTCTCTCTCTCTCTCTTTTTTTTCTTTAACATTTTTGATTTTGTGCTTTATACCGTTCTTCTATCGAGTTCTTCATATGTTGAATTTCGTCATGAAATATTGTTTACTTTGTCATAAGCCGACGTCAGGCTAAGAGCGTACATTGATCCACAGAAATAGAAGTCAGATATACCTGGAGTAAGGTTGGAATGACCTGATGATTCTGAAATGCTTTACTATTGCCGTCTACGTTTTCTGCTTTAAGTGATGATTCGTTTGTCACTCGCGCTCCAGTCGGTGAATAATTTGACGGTTCGGGATTCGTTGTGGCCAGACTCGGAAATGCATACGAACACTGATATGTTGATCGTCCGCCCCGGGTTCGATCTTCTCTTATCGCTTCCAATTTCATTCCACGCTGCAAGCATTTCTCAAATCGGCATGCGGGACATTTCTTGCGTGTGGATATCGTGACCGGACACGCCGCTCCTCTTAAGCACACGTAATTTTTA